>JAJQOW010001364.1:0-52574 GCA_037975125.1 Latrodectus hesperus | reverse complement strand
TTATATATATATATATATATATATATATATATATATATATATATATATATATATATATATATATATATATATATATATATATATATATATATATATATATATATATATATATATATATATATATATATATATATATATATATATATATATATATGGATATATATTTATTTATATATATAATGGATATATATTTATATATATAGGAAGCGAGGAAATACTATGTATTGATAAATGCAATCTTGAGTATTGCTAGACTGTTATACATATTGTTACTTACATCAGGAATTAAATATTGATACATTTAAACAATCACTTTGTCTCGAATTTTCTTTAACACATCTTTATGTTGCTTAATATGAATTTCAATCACTTTTTTCAATTTTTCTTTAGAGCTGAAAAAATTTTAAAGTTTAAAAATCGAATTCCGTTTAAATATATTAGAGACTCCGCATAACAGTTTATATTTTTTTAAATGACAATATAGATATTAAGTAAGGAATGTACAAAAATAACCGTTCCCTTTGTACATTCCTGAACAAATTTTCTTTTAAACACATTTCTATATAAAAAGAAATTTTATTAAATTTACTTGTGGTTATGAAAGGAACTTGATGAATCTATAATAAAACAACAGTTTAATCATTTAGCTTATTCACTATATGCTTTGTCATCTCTCAGCTAATTACTTATTTGGAAAAATTTAGAGCTTAGAAAATAAGTTTTTTTCTGACTCTAAGTTTTTCCCAAGTTGACATTAAAAGAAAATATATCACATCGAAACATTTTAATTAGACTCTCAAGAAATCGACTGCGATATATACTTAAGACATCAAAAATTATTTAGAGTGCGTATTTTGAATATTGACGTGCAACTGATTTATTTCACATTTATAATTTTAAGAGAAATGCAATTATTATAACTCAAAATGGTTTTATGAGAATATTTCTTATAAAATATGTCTACAAAATTTATCAAGCTGATATATAACAATGCATATTTCATTTTTTATATTTTTAATTTTACATATTTATTATATAAAATATTTTTAATTATTTTTAATCATGGATAAATAAACTTGTGAAAACTTCACCGAAACATTTTTGTCAAGAAAATATATCTCACATTAGGATAGCAATCTTGACTAAAAATTATATATTTGAATCACAACAATGCACACATATGATATGTTACTAAAATAAAAAAAACCTACAAATAAATATGTCTGTTGAGATTTGCTTTCATAGTTTTAAATTATAGCCCTAGCAACTAGTTTCTTATATGCAACCTATGGCTCACGGTAATATGAGATAACTATAAGGAAGTTTTATATTTTTGATTTTTATCAAAATCTAAAAGACCTTATTATAGACTTTAAAGAAATGAAATTATATAGGTCAGATTTGCATGAGAAACTGCAAATGAAGCACATCCTCTGTTAGTAATTTCTAGTAGAGGGAGTCTAAGGTCATTACATCGTACACAAATCCCGACAAGACAAACTTCATTAAAGCAAATAAAGTGGATAGAAGAGAAATGCAGGTATTAAACCGGACTTAAATGAATAAAAAGTATGAACCTGCAGCCAAAACAATCACAGAGCCTTCTACCTTATTTTCCAGCATAAAAAAAAGCAGTTAGGAAGCATCTTTATAAACAAAACATTTACAATATTCAAGAAACTTGATATGAATGTCATCTCAAACGTAATTTACAGTTGTGCCACAAATTTCGCCTGCTGATTAATGGAGGATAGATTTTATATGGTTAGATGAATTACCTTTAATAGTTTTACCTAATTTGAGGGATTCATGCTCATAAGGAATACGTACATCTGTATAAATGTAGCTGTCTTCTACCAGCTGTCAATCACCCTACTAGATACATTATGATACGGACAGAGATATATCGCGGTTTTCTGTGAAAGGTGGTTTTATACTATATTAGTATTGAATTCCATATAAATCTTCAATTTTTCCATTTTGTAAACCACTTGTATACATTAAGTACTTATAGGACTTTTTTTTTGATTATGAATTATTTTAACTCGATACATTCCATGCAAACATTATAACTCCTAGAAAAAGCATGAAATAAAAAAAAACATTTAAAGAAAATACGAATTTATATTTTACAATGCAATCAAGATTTACGGCATTTTAATGGAAGCGACACAAAATATGTATAGTCATGTATAATTTTGGATAAAACATCAAGTTAGTATTCGCTAAAAAAAGTGCCATTTGAATTAAAGATGTCACGATGTGCTTATTAATACATTCACACACTGACAATGCATAAAAAAGGTCTAAGATTTTTATTCAAATATTTATTAAAGATGAAGAATGCAATTTTTATGACATGGATTACACATTGAAATATTAGCATAAGAAAGGCATAGGAATTCATTTCACGTTGAATGAAGTAAAGTGGGAAAAATGACAGATTGGATGGTGAAAATCATTTAAAAAATAACTTATTGTTGCCGCCAGTTTACCAGAGGCCTTGATTTTCTAAGCAAAAAATTTATCTAGGTTCAAAAAAGCAGCTACGTCAAAGGTTTTCAAAATTAGGAGTCGAAGCCCATAGTTTGTCTGGAAGACTTAACTGAAGTTCTCTAGCATAGTTTTACATGAGCATTATTGGCAATATATATGACAAATTGTACAGCAAAACAAGGACACTGCTTGTGCCATAAGTAATAAAATCATTAACCACGGATCTCTCCATTAGATTTAAGCTTGAATTAATTACATTGCAGAGGACAGAATTCATTGTCAAGTTTCTATGAGAAAACCACTCATTTCTAACCGAAATGCAAGCATTCATTTTAGTTTGTGTTAAGAAAGAAAATACTGCACATCTGAGGATTGAAAACAAATAATGTGGTCAGACGTATTACTCTACACCTTACTTTGTAGAGACAGAAGACGTTGAATTTGCTGAGAACAACATGAAGCCATAAATCTATTTTGCATTAATTGAAGAGTGTGAGTGTCTGGTGAAAGTATCCTGAGATGAAGCATGTTCAGCTGGGATGGAAATGATCTTTAAAGATAAAAGCCAAAAGATACACCCTAGATATACTGGCAAATTAAGTTAAATCTGCAATTCTTCAATTTTACTCTGCTGGAGGCGTGTACTTCATGGATAATAACACAATAATACATCATGTCAGAAAAGTTAGAAAGTGATTCACTGAACATCAATCTGGCTTCCAACACCTTTAATATCTACCGCAGAGCTCGGCTCTTACGACCATAGAAAAACTGTGGGATATAGTTGAAAGATAAATCCGAAAACAATCTCTTGTTCTATATCATTAACAAAAATTTAAAATCTGTATAATCAATGTCTGGACATAAATACTCTTCAGAAGCATGTAAACTTGATGAGTAAATGAATAAAGATTGTTATCCGTGCAAAAGGTGACCCAATAAAATATTGATCTTGGATTTCTAGCTTATTAGCGAATGTATTTGGTTACTTTGCTTGCTATAAATATCTTGGTATATATTGTATATAAATATATGAATGGCTACTCTGATTAATTTATGGCATTAAATAAATTTTAAAATTCGTCAAATTCTACATAGATAACAGAAACCTTTAGCTTCAGTTCTTGGATTTAATTTGAACTAACCCTGTTGGTCGCAAATGATGACGCAAATAAGAATGCAAAATATATAATTTTAAGTTGATTTAAGATCAGAAAAAACATGTCCACAGCAAACTCTATACTTAAATTAGTTAATGGAATCAAAACTGGTTTTAATTTAAAGAAGAGTTCATTGGCAGTATTTGTGGACTTCCTGGGGGCCTATGATTCTGTTTGGAGAAGCAAACTTGTGCTCAAGCTCCTTAAAAGTGGGATTAGTGGCAGAATGCTAACCTGGTACAGAAGATTTCTAACCCAAAGGTGGTGCAGGACTAGCTGGAAAAACATAGAATCTAGTTATCACCAGAGCAGAGTCAGTTTGCCACAAGGAGCTGTGAGTAGCTGTGTGCTTTTCAACTTGTACACCAATGACTTGATAGAGAAACTTAAAAAGATTGAAGGTGTTAACGTGGGTATGTTTGCCGATGATATGGTTATATGGATACAGAAAGAAAATATTAAAAACTATCAAAAACAACAGGAATGTCTAGAAACTACCATGAACAACGCCCTCAGGTCCCTTTCGATTTGGTACGAAGAAAACAACATGACTATCAATAAAACCAAAACCGTATATCAATTCTTCTCTATGAAACACGTTAATCCAGACTTCAAAATAGAGGTTGGCGGCACCATGCTCAATAAGAGCACCACAACTAAATACCTAGAGGTAATGTTGGACAATAAACTTAGTTTTAAATATCATGTCAACTATATCAAAAATAAGGTAGAAGAAAGATCAAGGATCCTTAAAAGACTGGCAGGAGCAAAATGGGGTTGTACTCAGGACACTCTTAACAAGACGTACAATACATATATCAAACCTGTAATCAAGTATGGAAGTGAGATGCTAATTTACACTTCTCAAGAAAATATGAATGTACTTGAGAGAGCACAAAACAAAATATTTAGAATAATAACTGGGGCAGTGAGAACAACTCCAATAGAAGCACTACAGCTA
Source organism: Latrodectus hesperus (assembly GCA_037975125.1). Taxonomy (NCBI): domain Eukaryota; kingdom Metazoa; phylum Arthropoda; class Arachnida; order Araneae; family Theridiidae; genus Latrodectus; species Latrodectus hesperus. The sequence goes on along the minus strand of JAJQOW010001364.1, from coordinate 47,957 downwards.
TATACGAACAATAATTCCATCTTCTACGAAATTATGTAGCATCCCGTGGGAACCCATGTTAAAATGAAATGCTCGAATCGAGCCAAATGGATGCATACATATAAAAAGAGTACAATGAAAACACAAATTTCACCAATAGAAACTTGTGACCGTATCATCGAAGAACTGGACGTCTCGGTCAGCAACACCCTCTTCGATGGCCTTACAAACCCGCTGACCTTCATGCATATTGAACATCATCTCCCAGATTTGAACCATGGAAAGAAGGAAACTCCTTACGATATCCTAAAAGCCTTGTCTCTTTGTACTATAAACGAAAATTTCCCCTCTTCTCAGTGGACTAAGATCTACACTGACGGTTCGCAAATTGGAAGTACATCAGGTGCCGGAGTTTTCTGTGATCTCTTTTCCAGATCAGCTCCAGTGGGAAGATTCATGTCATATTATGATGCCAAAATTGCGGCAACTGACATGGCACTGACTGAACTTATAATTCATAAGGAGTTTTTCTCGAAGGCTGTGATACTGGTTGACTCAAGTTCTGCCATCCAGGATGTTACCGGTAATCAGAGCAAAGAAACTCCAACCATCTCAAGGATACGAAGTAGTATTCGGACCCTCTACAGCTTGAATAAAGTCTCATATTCTAGTGGATTCCCTCACATGTGGGAATCAACGGAAACGAGAAAGCAGATGCCCTTGCCAAAACTGGCACCGAACTCCCACAGGAGCGCTTACCGATACCCATTGAAACCCTAAAGAAAGTAGCACAGAGAAAAGTACAGGAACTTCAGAATGACATTCTTGTTGATCGTTCTAGAGGAAAAGGCATGGGAAGACATACAAAATGACTGGAATAAATTCTGCGAAAAAACCTAGAAAGGAAGCGGTAGCTTCCTTCAGAAAGAAAACAGGACACGACTGGCTAGCAGAACAATTACAAAGACTAGGTTTCCTCAACTCTAAGGACTGTCATATTTGTGGTGAAGGCACCCTGAATGCTGCACATCTTATTTCATGTAAAGGACTAAACAACGATGCCCAGTTGACCTGTGTCATCTTTACTGGGAAGCCAGGACCCATCTCTTTGAACTCCAGCATAATGTCCCTGCTTGAAACTTTGTTTATCTTTTCTCTTGTATTCCTTTATATGTTAACCCAGACTCTTTTCTGTATTGTGTTTGCCATTTTCAATGGATTAATTTTTTTTCCAATAAAGCCATATTAAAAATAAAAAAAAATTTTAAAAAAAGTTTGATTTAAGACAAAATTCGGAGAATTCACAGTAAAATAATTATATAGATAATTAAATAAAAATAGTTATCTTAGAATTCTCCAATGACATAAAATAATAATATATAAAGCAGAACTCTAACAGTAACGTTTTAGTTTCAATTAGTATAAAAGTTAGTTTGACTTTTTCTACAGTTTACAAGTTTCATTCAGATATGTCTTTATATGATAAAGCCGCAAATCTTTTGTTGTGAATAACAAATTACAATACGGTAAATTATTTAATTCTATTTATTTTTAATTTTTTATGCAAAAGACTTATATTAAATTTAAGAGTTATATATAAGATAAATGATATTTAGCTTTTATACAGTACTGTGTATTTGAATACTGTATCAGTCTGATTCAGTATTTTATATTTACTATATTGTATCACAACTTTTATACAATGTCTACATCTTTTCTTGTCAATGGTAAATGATTAAATTTCAAATTGAAATTAATATTATTTTTATAAAAATGTTTTGAAAGTAAATAATTTATGGTTTTGCCATTTAATTGGTTTTGTTTTCTTTATTTGTTGGAGTTAAAATTATTTTGTAAAATATTTTACATTTTTAACTAAACATACAATTTAAATATTTATAAGCAATTGTTAAATTGTTTAATCACTATTTGATGGATCAATTTTCTTTTTATAATAAGACACACACACACATATATATATATATGTGTGTGTGTGTGTGTGTGTGTGTGTGTGTGTGTGTGTGTGTGTGTGTGTGTGTGTGTGTGTGTGTGTGTGTGTGTGTGTGTGTGTGTGTGTGTGTGTGTGTGTGTGTGTGTGTGTGTGTGTGTGTGTGTGTGTGTGTGTGTGTGTGTGTGTGTGTGTGTGTGTGTGTGTGTGTGTGTGTGTGTGTGTGTGTGTGTGTGTGTGTGTGTGTGTGTGTGTGTGTGTGTGTGTGTGTGTGTGTGTGTGTGTGTGTGTGTGTGTGTGTGTGTGTGTGTGTGTGTGTGTGTGTGTGTGTGTGTGTGTGTGTGTGTGTGTGTGTGTGTGTGTGTGTGTGTGTGTGTGTGTGTGTGTGTGTGTGTGTGTGTGTGTGTGTGTGTGTGTGTGTGTGTGTGTGTGTGTGTGTGTGTGTGTGTGTGTGTGTGTGTGTGTGTGTGTGTGTGTGTGTGTGTGTGTGTGTGTGTGTGTGTGTGTGTGTGTGTGTGTGTGTGTGTGTGTGTGTGTGTGTGTGTGTGTGTGTGTGTGTGTGTGTGTGTGTGTGTGTGTGTGTGTGTGTGTGTGTGTGTGTGTGTGTGTGTGTGTGTGTGTGTGTGTGTGTGTGTGTGTGTGTGTGTGTGTGTGTGTGTGTGTGTGTGTGTGTGTGTGTGTGTGTGTGTGTGTGTGTGTGTGTGTGTGTGTGTGTGTGTGTGTGTGTGTGTGTGTGTGTGTGTGTGTGTGTGTGTGTGTGTGTGTGTGTGTGTGTGTGTGTGTGTGTGTGTGTGTGTGTGTGTGTGTGTGTGTGTGTGTGTGTGTGTGTGTGTGTGTGTGTGTGTGTGTGTGTGTGTGTGTGTGTGTGTGTGTGTGTGTGTGTGTGTGTGTGTGTGTGTGTGTGTGTGTGTGTGTGTGTGTGTGTGTGTGTGTGTGTGTGTGTGTGTGTGTGTGTGTGTGTGTGTGTGTGTGTGTGTGTGTGTGTAATTAGAATATATAGATCGGTAAAAAGCATTTGTGAAATCAGATTCAATTAGCTTTGAGAAGTACCAAAAATAAATAACATGAACTAACTTCCTCACAAAATTACTTTTTAACATTCCGCTAGTGTAGTTTTCTCTGGCATCATCCATTTTTTCTAACGTGAATTTATTTACGTGACAGGTTAAGTGGTTTAGTTAGAGAAAGCAACTGTAAATAAATTTTTACGCTAAGAAGTAATCTGAGAACTTTTTCAAACTGTGAAGAATCAAAAAGTATTTTAAGTCTAATTTTATAAGTTCGAAACATTTTCCTGAAAAGGATGTTTTTTGATCTTTTAATTAGATATGTTTCATAAATTGAACTATTTAATAAAAAAAGCATAATTTCTATATTTAATAAAAGTCAGAAAATTGAACACCATGATGTATTTAAAAAAAATATTTTAACTCCTTTTAATAATTATAATCATGATCTATTTTAATCTAAATATTGAATACTCTTAAGGTATAAAAATTATAATGTGAAATGTAACTGATATATTTGTATTTTTATTTAAGCTTCTTAAAATTTTAAGATGGTTAATATACACGCATATATATTATACATACATACATTAATATACATAACAATTTAACGATCCAAACTACACTTAAAAATTAAAATAATTTAAACTTGTAAGAATATCAATTTTATGTATTTTCATTTTGTATTTTGTTAATAAAAAAATCTACAAAAGTAAAATTATATTGTTGGAATTTTACTATCATACATTTCTCATTTTTAAAACCGATATTCAGAAACATTTACATACTAAGTAAATCACATTGTTGTTGTTGTTGCTACTAATGACACTTGGACAAGCCAAGCTCGCAATGCCTTGGCTATGCGAATTTAAGTCAATTGGGAGCGTCTTTCGTTTTAGTCAGAGCATTATGAAGGTGAAAGTACGACTTTGCTTTACACACATGCCATAGGTACCCATTTATAAGGTAGGCAACCATTCACTCCTCATTCATACAAGGAAAGGACAAAGACAGGATAGATAGAGAGAGAAAAAAAGTACATCCATGCCCGAACCGGGATTCGAAACCAGGACCTCCTTATCCGCGGTCAGGCACACTGACCACTAGACAAGTTGGGCGATGCACATTACTCTAATATCAATTATACATTGAAACAGTTTTCTTATTAGTTTTTAAGTAAATTTATTTCCAAAGCATATAAATGCATTCAAAATATTTGTTTGAACTATTAAAATTTATTTCATAAAGAAATTCAAAAATAATTGCTCTAGTTAAAATATTTATAATAAAGTAAAAGCATAAAATTTCATTAACTAGCAAGACATTAAATACCCAGAGATTACTATCATGCATTATTCGATGTGTACAATAATAAAAATGGTAACAAAATTTGCTTTAAAATCAGTGTAGATGACATAATATAAATTCCTAATTATCCAATTCAATTTTAAAAATAAAAATTACCAGCTTAACAAAACCAAATTTACAGTCGCAATCATTTAAGAAACTTTTAACTCAAAAAATAAAAATATTCATTTACATCTACAATTTTAGACAGTAAAAATGTAATAAATGAAACATTTTATTTCCCATTTTCATTTAAATAATATTAAAATATTGAACGAATAATATCATTTTCACTAATTTAGGAAACTATTATTTAAAAATAACAATGAATTTTCTCTTTCAAATTGTAATGAACTATGCTTTAAACACATATTATAACATTTTAATTAAATTTTCAAATTATGACGATACGTAGAATTCAATTAATTTGTAAATAAGGGATAAATTTTTTTTAAATATAGAGGAAATATTACATAGCACTTTAATCACCTTATTTCAATATTACTCTACATATATCAAAAGAATTAGATTTGCTAATTTACATTTAATTATTACTCACTGAATGAAATAATAAAATGCTATCCAGAACTTTTCAATTTTCTTTAATCATAATTGTTGACATTTACATTTTTTGTAGAAAATTATACTTTCTTAAAATAAGAAATCAATGTTTATTTTATTGTTGTTTTGTAGAACATTAACAAAATCATCCAAAAATATTACTAATTTAACATAAGTGGAGGTTTCAAATTATTCTTTTTAGGTGTAGAATGTTTCCTTTTCTTCTCACATCTAAGCAAAATTAATTGAATGGAAACAATAACCCAGTAATAAAAGAACAGGTAGATATTTATAAAGTTTTATAGAAGCCATAGAGAAAATAGTATATTAATTTTATTTGGATTGCCTTTTCTAATCAATTTCTTTTCTATAAATTTTGCCTTCCTTATAAATGTATACATTAAATATTTAATTTTTGTATGAGTTGAGCCACATTAATTTACAATTGTAATGTAATTCCGTTACTAGGGGTAAATTATTAGATGCATATGCTGTTGCGAAATGAATCATAGAAGGAAAAACAAAACACATGAAAAATTATTTGATTACTTTATAGTATCTTAATACTACAGAAACTATTCCAAAAAAATACAATAAAGAAATCAAAGTCAGACGTGTGATGCGATTATTGCAAATGTACAGTTACTAAGATAGTGTGAATGTGTAAAATTCTTTGGATGATACAAATTTGATAGAACTTATTTGTGTGGAAGCTTTTATTCAAATTTTTTAGGATAAAACTTTCGTCTTGCATAAATTTTGATTAAATCTTTTAATAAAAGGATTTTTATTAGCATTTAGATGGCAAAATTACCAATTTCATTTCAAATACACTATTAAGATATTAATTTATTTTGATTCAATTTCTTAATTCGTGAGTTAGTAAAAAAATGATTTCGATACTTTAATCTTGGATTGTAAAAATTTGGTAGTTCAAAATAGCATTATTTCAAGAAAAAGAATAACTTTCTCGTAATAATATATTTACCTCAAAATGTTGTTGAAATAATTTTTGAGATTTAAAATCTACAGCTTCCATTAAATGAGAACTGTTCTAATTATAAATAAATTATTACGAATTTATTTGTTTTCTATATACATTTCCCAACATATTTTTCTCACTTGCAAATTATTGCTCTCAATTCATAATATATGTATCTTTGCTTATTTAAATAAATTTTAAATTGTACTCAATTATCAAAAAAGCTCTGAAACTTAAATAAACACTATTAATTTACTTTATGTATTTAGCTCGTAACATATTAATTAATATAACACTAAATCATTGTAGACAAATTATAAGTAGAAGATTGCAACTTTGATTCTGATAATTATTTCAATAGTATAAAACTATAAAAGTGCCTTAATACTTCCAAATAAATATTACATCATTTTATATAAACTGAAAACTTGTGTAAAATTTTATTGCACTTTTTGAAATTTGCCCTTTTTCTACAATGATACGTTTATAAAAAGTTTGTCTATGAACGCAGTTCAACCATTTGTCTCAAATAATAGCAACTTCTAAATTAGATCAATGTTTGAGTGTTGCAAAAATGTTTGAATAATGAAACATTTTCATAAATTTATTTATTTGGAAATAATTTATTTAGTTGCTTGATTAATAAAAATAATTTAATCACTATTTACTGTTATATTCTATATAAATAACTAGAGTCATTAGCAAAAATTTATATATAAAAAGGAAAAATAAAGTTTATTTTACTACACAACTTTCGGTTTGCTACTAGAAATAAATTTTTTTATATATTCTAATAAATATTTTTTTTAAATTAAAATTTGAAAAAAGATTCTTCCTTCCAAGTGTAATGCATATTTTTTAAAAAGGAAGATAAATGCAATTTAAGTTTCCTTCATAATTTTTGAATAAAATTTTTCTTTTGTCACAAACCAGGCTGAAAAAAGTTTAATACTTCAAACATTAAAAATAAATAACTTTAAATATTCTGATAACTGCTAATTTACATCAGAATTCTATCAATAACTTGGACTGTCTAAATTCTCTGATGACTAACTTTCATTTAAAAGTAATCAAAAAGTTTATAAACTCTTTTAAACTTATAATATAGAAACATTAATTACTTAGCGCATCATTAGGTTTTTGACGATGAAGCACGTCACCTTTTAGCAAGTTTAGGCTCAATTAATGACACGAAACATCTTTAATCCCTATTTATTAATTTTCTTTAGCTAATATATTTTCAACATTATATAACTTTAATTATATGAATTGAAATTGAAAAGAACATCCATAAAATAATGAATAATTCCTTTCAAAGTTGTTGTTTCTTTCTCAAAAAAATAAATATTCTTATTCATTCTTGAAAAAATATTTTACATTTATTTCTAAAGTTCTCTAAAATATAAACATATAAAAATTAGGTAAACTTTCAAGTACATTTTAATCACTTAGGAATTTAAAATTATTTTCATACTATTTGTCAAACTTTAATATATTCAGTAAATAATATCAATTTAAATTGACTTTTTACGAGAAAATGCTTTCTATAATATGTAATCCACTTTTTCTTTCAATGCTATTGGCTTTTTTCAATATTGATTAATTAAAAAAATGCATAATAAATAAATATTTTTTCAAATAATGTGATCCTATATGTTTTGTTAATCAATAGTTTTTCTTAAATTCTTCAGATTCTCTTGAGAATGCATAAGGAGCTGAAAATTTTAAAGCTTTCATTCCTTCAGAGTCTTGCAAAATATATATTATTTCTGAATTTCCTCATAAATTTCAATACATTTATTTTTTGCAATTACTTCTATGAAATTTACAGTAACTTCAGTTCTTTCATATTTGAGACTTCAAACTAACAATAAAAACTCATTATTTAATATTGGATTTCATAAGTAGCTAATATGATTTATCTAATGATTTGAAACTTATATTAATGAGAAATTTCATAATAAAAATTTAATTTTTTTAAAACTTATGCATTAACATTATATTACAGAAATATGAGGGGAGATTAAAATGATAAATTTTAATCTCCCCCATATTTTTATAAGATTTTTATATGTAACTCAAAAATAAATAATGTTTGGACATCTTATAAAGAACAAATGAGATTCGCTACAAATTCATTAAAACATGTTATAAATACAATTAAATGTATATTCAAATTATATTTCTTCTGTTAGAAACTATTAATATATGATTGTTTGTCTAAATTGATACATTGAATATTTTTAAAATACCTATTTTCATAAGTATTGCTATAATTTTGTCTTTGGAAAAGGAAGATATCTCACCGGAATAACTCTGAATTTCAAAAATTGCAAGTTTTCCTAAGCATAAGTAATTTAATTAAATTACAAAATATGTAAATAATATTTGTATTGTGTAAGATATTTAAAATTCACTTTTGAATGCGAAACACAAATTACCTATTGTTTGCAGAAATAAATCCTTAAATTAATTTCTTGGAGTGAAAATTACTTGATAATGTCTCTCAAAACTGCAATAACTTCTGTAAAAAGGTTTGTATAGACAATACATCAAAAAACGTAATAAATGTAGGTTATTTCATTTGCAGTTTCTAAATATTTTTATGTACAAATCTTCTTTTAGACAGTATAAAAATACATACGCATTTCAATGTATATCAAGAAACGAATTGCTATAAATGAAATACGTTATAGTGAAATTCGTTAAGAAATAAAGAAACCACTTGTATGTTTTATTTTCACTTTATTTGAAAATAGAGAACGTAATTTAAATATTTAGAAGCATAGATTTAATCTCGTTTATGAAAAATAAGCAATAATGACTTTAGAAATATGCAAAATACAATAAAAATTTACTCAATCGTGGTTAAGTATTGGGATACTGCTTTAAGGCTATTATGTTAGATATTACTTATTCACACAAGCAAAACCGCTTGAGATAAAGAATTTTTTAAGAAAATATACTTATTCAGTTTCTTGTATGAAGCTTTTTAATTTTTACTTTGTCGTAAAATTGGAATAGAATCATTATTAATATCATTTTTAACTTTATTCAGTTTAATGAAATCTTTCACATTAAAGATTCTTTCTAGTTGAAAATGATTCATCTCAAAATATTATAAACAGAGTCATCAAATATGCTAAAAAAAGGTAAAGATAAACATCAATCATTATTTTTATCCATTAATAAGCTTATATCAAGAAAATGAAAAAGGGGAAGCAAAAAAGAAATCTGTTAAAAATAATTTCATTAAAATTAAATACATTTATTTAAACAACTATTATATATATATCTATTTACATTACAATTTACATTACAAAACCTCATGCATTTAGTTGGCAATTTTTCAACTAAATACATGAGGCATTTAAATTATCTAAATATTAAATGAAAAAATTTAGTGATAAAAACAATTTTTTGCATATTCAATACTTTTTAATTGTTGATATCTGCAATTGCATGAAAAACTACCAAAACGTTACAAAGATCAAAAATTGAAAATTTCAATAAGCATAATTTTGTAAATAGATATTTTTTAGAAAAATTAAAGTGAATCTTATTGAGTTTTATGATTCACAATGTCACACAGAAAAGTTTTATTTTATCCAATCGTATATTTAAGTGATTTCTATTGCTTTGATACAATTTGTAGAAATTTATATTTAAAAGAAAGTATCTTTAAAATGAATATAACAGCCAATGTTTTTAGAGTAAATATTTTTAGAAACTCATTTAAAAAATATGTAATTTTGACCAAACATTCAATTTTAAATTGTCAAATGAATGAGTTTTGATTAAAATTTATTCATATTTTAATTGATTGATATCAATGGAGCAATTCATCTATTTACTGTAAAACATTACATTTATTACAATTGTTTATTTACTTCAAATATTTAAAAAATAACTTGAATTATCTTTAAAAAGCCATATCAGTTGATCATATTTTACAGTTAACATAATATGTAAGTTATACTAATTTTCTCAATTATTAAAAATATATATTTAATTAAAAAGAAGTATGTTCAATTTAGAATAGTCAAAATAAAAAATAGACAAAGGAAAAATTTATTCTTAATAAAGCTATTTGTAATTATTAATTTATCCAAGAAAAAGGAAATAAACCGAAGTCAGTGAATAATTTATTATAAAGGAAAGTAGTTAAATAATTTAAGACACAATAATAAATTATAAATTATTTGTAGGAATATTTTTATGCACAATTCTTTTCCTAAAAACAAAACTCTGGAAAGTCTTTAGGGAATGAAGAATAATAATGCAAAGGGGAAAAAATCGTTACATATATGTAATTATGATAAATTATCATCATTATTTATTATCATTTTTATCAATATTCATGGTGGTAATATTGCTTAAAACAGGGAATTAAAATTTTAATTTATCATTACGTTTACTTTGATTATGTAATAAGAATATGTAACATAATTATTGATATTAAAATATTTCATAAAATATAATATGGTATACAGATTCACAAGACAGAAAATATAAAATTCTGAAACAATTAAATAGAATATTCAAGTAAAAGAAAAAAAACGTATATAAAAAGAATGTTTTTCTAAATTTTAGTACATGAAATATAATATTGCACTTGATATATCAATACCTGTAACAAATAGTATCAATTTTTATTGTGGTATAAACAGCATACACCACTAGACAAATCGGCACAGATGCCGTATAATCCTGGTTGCTAAGCTCTGAATTTTTTTGGCGATGAAGAAATGTTGTTAAGAGAACGTATTGTCAAGTACGCAATGATGTAATCACTAAGGTTGCCAGAATAAAATTTTCTGCATATTTCCTATCTCTATGACGTAATAATAATAAGGTTGCTACGTACGCAAGAAAATCCTCCAAATTATCACCAAACTCAGATTTTGGCATCCTGGATTATACAGCATCTGTGCCGACAAATCAAAGGACTATCTGTTTTAACTGGGGTTTAAATTTATATTTACAATGTTAATACTCTCGGGGGAGTCTGTAACCCCTAGAGAGAGCTACCCCAAGGTGGAGGATAGGGGAACGCCTCCACTGGTCTTCCAGTGGGTGGTAGAAGGGAAATAAAATACCTTCCGCGGACCAACAGGCAGAAGTCCACCTCCCGAGGCAATGGCAAACCCCTTTGTGACAAGTGCTCCAAGCACAGCACTTACCATTGATTTAAAAACCGGAGTGATAACCATTCAAATTTTAGCTCAGCATGGCAAATCTAGTGTATTGCAAATGGGGCACGCGTGATTTGAACCATCCTCAGGGTTTACTAATCGAGTATGCCATTTCACTATAAATAAGATATTTATTTAAGATTTTTCAAAGAAAACGCAGTAAAAATATTTTAAATAAATGCTATTTTATGTAGATATACTATTTCTTCATAGTAGCCCAAGATATCAACGCACTTCTGTCCACCATAGAAGCAAGGGAGAAAACCTGCACCATCCAATGGGTCCTGAGCATTTAATATTGAGGGAAATGAACAGGCTGATTCTCTCGCCAAGGAGGCTAGGAATATCTATCTCCCTCTCAGGACTACCATTTGCTTCAATGCAAACACCGTCGCAAGGCATAAGTTCTGTGGTGGGACTACAAAAAAATGGTACCAACCGGAGCTTGGTATCACCTCTACCATCAGCCGAATGCGGACTGGGCACATGAGGGATATGAAAATCATGCCCGACGGATATACAACCTACGCAAAAGGTAGGCACTGCACAGGAGTTTCGCTGGATCCGAGGCATCTCTATTGCCTCGACCCTCTTCAGCATCGACACCAACTGCTGTCATGAAATCCTATATATGGAAAAGGCTGAAGATGTGGCCAGGACAGTGCTCCATGTCTTTGGTCCCATATGATTTGTCTTTTTAACTTTTTCTTTACTTTCTTTTTTTCTCTTTTTGCACATGTCACACAACAACAACAAAAATGTTAATAAATTACGATCTGTTATCGTATACATTTGTACATGACTTTTAATCTCAACATATTTTAACTGTTACGTAGGATTGGGTTTAATGAGCTCCAGTGTTAGTAGGTTTCCCAGGATGAGTCAAATTCCCAGAATTCAATGCCAACCACTGTTAAAGGTGGGAACTATGTTAGTTGTTTCTTGTTTGCATGTATCTCGTTGAAACTATTTAAAAGTATTTTGGTTTTCCTCCTTTGTAGTATATGCAATTTTTCAATATCGAGGAAAAAGAATCCCGGTAGACTATATATGACGGGTGTTCACTAAACTTACAACGGTTATTATTTGTGTTGTACTTTCAGTTACGCTGTGTCAAAAAATATTTCTTATTGCTTTACCAAGTTTTAGTCGAGTGACTATATTATTCAGAATGTGAGAAGTATTGGCTCTTATTTCAAGTACTGTTGTACAACGGCAGATGGATGTTATATCTATTTTCTGGTCACCATAGGTTCTTGATATAGGTTTTCCACTCTAACAGCATGTTAATGTAGACAATTATGTATGCAGAGTATATTATAAAGATAAATAATATGGTTATTAAAAACACTTCCCGCAACATATTCCAGTTAGAAGATTTCCTACTATGCAATGTAAAATAAACGCCGCTAATGTACATCGGTCTAAATATTTTAATACAGAAATTAGTTGAAGAATCTATTAAATAAAATTATAATTTTGAATGATTATATGGCTCTATATTAAAAATTGTTTTGCAAGATTTAACTTGTTTGTGAAACCAAAATATTCCAAACATTTAATCCCGTAGAAAATTTATGGTCGTTTTGAATGAGGAAAATATGACATATTAAAGGAAATTATTTGAGAAGCCACAGTGATAAACACTAACGGCACAATAAATTTAAATTTTAAACTGTTGGACTTTTCTGTTTTCTAAAATATTTAAACTGTAAATATGTAAAATATTTGAACTGTTTTCAATGTCCCTAAATTATATCTTGATGACATGTTGAAACGCAGTAAATATTGTTATATTAAAATGTCAGAACTCTTTCTTTTTAGCTGAGAAAATATTGTGATAAATAATCTACAACAATTAGCTTGAATGAATAAATTTAGTTAAAGATTATTAATATCTGAGGCCCATAAAATAAAGATCGGCTTATAAAACTTAGCCGATAAACTTATGAGTGCACCTTGTATAAAGAAAATTCAATATTTAAGTTTATTCAAGTCAATCTTTGAAGCCTTGTTATGATAATAAATTTAAACGAAATGTGCGATATTCAAATTATACTCTAATTATGGCATAATACATTCATAAATGAAGGAATTAAATTTTTGATTTTTTAAAAATAAAATAATAAATTATATCGTTGCTAATTTTAATAAACTCATCTGTATTTCTTAATAATATTCATGAAAGTAACTCATCAGCGATATTCCGTTTTATTGACTTTAAAAATGATTTTACATTAACTTCCACATTAATTTCATTCGAATTATATCGTTCTTATATTTTTAAAATCCTTTACATCAATAAGCATTTCAGTTTTCTGACCGAATTTATACATAAAAGCATAATAAATGCAGACTAAAATGCCAATTCAACATGATCAAATATAACTTATAAACCAAAACAAGTTTTAAAAGATTTTCAGAATTAAAAGCTAACTGTTTTAAAGAATTTCTGAAACATTTTATTGGATTATGCGAGTAAAACGGAAATGTGGACATAAAATTTTATCATAGTTTGTGCAAAAATACAAAATGTTGTTTCAATATTTTAAATTTATTGAAACTACATAATCATAAGAAAATCTTTTCATGCTTACTTTTAAAAAAATCAGATTTATTTGCAGTAAGATTTTTTTATTTTATTTGCATTTTTACATATTTACCATATTATTTTCTCTGAAAAAGAAAGACTGCTTCTTTTAAAACTGTAATTCCTTTCCAAATCAAAGATTTCTTTGAAAAAGTATATGTATAAAAGTTTATTTGTATATACAGGGTGATCAATTTAAAAGGGAACTCATTTATTTTTGTATTATCAACTTATTTATAACTATATGCTGCAAAGCTTTCAATATTACTTATTTAATATGCCTATTTTTGATGTGATGATATCGTTTTAGTCATTTTTAAATGAAAAATTTATTTCTAAAAATAAAAATTCATTATGCTTAAAATTCATGAAGATTTTAAGTATAAGTTTGAACATAATCATTAATTTTAAATTCGATTCTGCACAAATAATTTGAGTGAACCAGCTGCTTTTCCATTTTTTTTGGATATAATATAAATCATGTATAGGTGATTCATGGAACCAAACTCGTAATACACAAATATAAGGTACAAAGTATGTAATTTAATTTTAACGAATGTGCGGTTTTGTACTATGCATCATCTTTAGTCATTTAAACCATGAATTATTTTATTCTGATTATTGTAAATTCTCCAATTCAAACTTAGTAACAAAGATCACTTGTGTTGAAATCATTATTCAGAAAAATATAATAAGCCATTTTTCAAGGTTTCCTACAATTAAATGTAATAATAGCGCAACGCTTATTTGCACGGTACCCTTGTAAATCAAATCAGTTTTAAATAATGCAAAACGAGCGATACATGATATAATTTCAAAAGATTAAATAAAATATATTAAATAACTAAAATAACTATATTTCTTAACTCTCCATAAAATAAATATAAATATGTAGAAAATATAGTTTTCGTATAAACTTCATAATAAATAAAAATAATTAACAATTCTTTGTGTCATTATTTTTAAATGAATAAAAAAATTCAAATAGAATTTATTCTGCGTTAATGCAAATGTAACAATGTAGGAATAATTTATCTACTTTAGTAATTTGCTCTCAAAAAATGATGAAACTGTGCAATAAATATAACTGTAAACAAACTCACATCTCTAACTTTTATTTCGAAACACATTTTCAGCAAAATATCAGTGATTAAAAGGATTAACCATTTTTTTCAACAGAATATTTTTATGAGATATTTTATGAGAGATAATAAATTTGTAATGCCAGCTTGTTGTCTACGAGATTATCTTTTAGAGAGGAAGAAAAAGAAAAGTTGTAATATGTTTTAGAAATATAACATTCTAATGGATTACGGTGTTCTAATGAATTAAGAAGATATATGTAAACCTAAGAATAAACTTCTTTTTTCTTGGTTTTCATCTTCAGCTTTTTTTGCAATTTAAATTTTTATTTAAAAAAATATAATGACTTTCATATGTAAATGAATTGAAAGAATAAAAATACATATCAATTTTTATAAATTTTTATCTTAGTATTTTTAAGCATTATTCATCAGTTTCAAATACTCTCAAATTGGTGAATAAAGTTTCTGAAAATTGAGAGTTTTTATGCTAAATAATTAGTCTTTAATATTATTAAACCAATATTCCATAATATTTTAATAAACCAATATTGAAACTCATTATACATAAATCCTAAAATCACACACACACATACCATAAATTTAACATTTTCATAATTACTACAACTAATATTTTATCCTAAAATACGGAGTTTAACTAATTTGACATTAAAATTTTCCCTGTGCTAAAAGATCACATGAATTTGATAAATCCAAATACCTCATATATCTAATTTGTAATAAAATTCATTACCATTAGGTTCAAATTATTATGTTCGGAATAAAATTTATCTTAATTAACGCCAAACCTTATATATTATTTGTAAATATAGCTTTATTTAATATCAATTCTGATAGCATATGAATATTAAATTTATATTTCTCTAAAACACACAATTGCAATTCATTAAATGTTTTATCGGATTACAATATTAAATAAATATTATAGTAAATGAAATTATATTTTTTCAAATTCAAATATTTTGAGACAAATTTTGAGTGTTGTAAATAAAATTTTCATTTTTTGATAAATTTATAAATAAATTTATTTTGTTTCAAAATTCATTTGTGTGCAAAAAAATTTTTAAATGCTTGCAATTTTTAAGTAAAAAAGTAATTTTTAGGATTCTTCGTTTTTTGCTAAAGGTTTCTGATGGCAAATTTCTTCCAGTAAACCAGTAAAACCACTAAACACAGTCACAATCGTCTTATAATTTAAAATCATGGTCAAGAAATAAGGTTGACACTTGATTAATACCCTTCATAAATCTATTAACTGATTATTAGCTGGACCTCAAGTTAAATTAAATTAACAATTTTTGAGCAAATAACTATATTCTGCTGCCCTGTTGAATGAAGGCGTCCTAATTGAAAACCTATCCGATTCAAAGGCTAGCAGACTGACTGGATTTATACACTTTAAGAGGTTAATACTGGTCCTAATGTCCGTGAATTTGTAGGGGGGTAATTTAAAGGGAGGAAAATGCTAGTTTAGGAGTAAATTTCATCATCATAATGTGATATTTCTATTCTTGTATGTGATAATTTATGCAAAAATATACCTTTTTTCATGTAAAAATAAGTCAATATATTTGCATGAAAATTAATAAATAACTATGTGTTTTTCCCTATTAACCACTCCCATTTCCCGATTACTTCAAATTCTAAGTAATAAAAATAAGAATTTCTGCATGTAAGTGTTAATTTACTTTAGTAATCAAGATAAAACAAATTTATTTCGAATAGTTGCTTTAACTGTTAGATGAAGTTTCATATAGTTGTTTTATAAAATAAATTTTTGTCCTCCTCCACCTAACAGTGTCTATAAGACCGAGTGATTATATTTTATCCACCATATGTCGAAGTTATTGCTCATATATAGCAAAAGTATTCTTTAAGTTAATTCAAAGGATTGAATCAATTTAAAATATAAAAAACTATATGTTTTGCTGATGTATTATTGAAATTAAGTTTAATGAGGATTATGAACACAGTTACATCCCAGAAAATCATGCTTGTTATACAATAACCGAATAATTTCTGCTATTCAGTTTCATTCCAAAAAAAGTAGAAAATATTCTATTTTATTTAATTTCTTATATTAATTGACAACTGTTTAAAGATACACACACACACACATTCATCTAAGAAACATAAAATTCAGAATTGAAATACAGCATTTAGTACTTAAACGATGAGGAAAGCATAGTTGAGCAATAATGAACACAGTATGTGCTGTATGGAATGAAACAGAAAAAGCTTTATTAAATCCATAGTATCGTAACACATGATTGCCTTACCAAGAAGGCGAATAACAGACAGATATTCCTCAATGTGGAATATGCTCTTCCTTTACAGCAATGGTTACTTTGTGCCTTTTCTTCATACTTAATACCTAATTTTCCAATACTTTTTGAGATAAGAATGTTTATTTCTCAAGCAGCACCTGTTTTAGTTTTTGGGTGTCCCCAAGAGAATTTAATCATACCGCAGTCTCTCCAAAGTAACCAAATCATGTTCTATAGGTTTTAAATCAGAGGAGTCAGCTAATCAATCTTTTCGAGTCATATCTTTAACTTACAGTAGCTGCTTAACAGCAGGTGTCTGGTATGGCCATGCATTGTCATTCACAAAAACGAAAAACTTTTTTCCTAATGATATCTCATAAGAGACACACATAGTGAATAGTCACCTCCGTACAATAGCGATCATCAGTTATAGAACTTATGTGTAAAACCTAGAGTTTAATCTGCCTGTTTAACATAATGTCTTCCTAGATGATAATTTCAGAATCACTGTATCTCTTTCCTGGTGTTATTGTGGTTAAACTGTCTTTGGATCTTTTTTCAAATCAACTGACGTTGAGATTCACTTATTGCATTAAATCGACTCTCATCTGTAAAGAGGACACGACTCTATTAATGATATGAATTGTTTTAATGTTCGCTGCATCACTCTAAGTGGTGGCGCCGATTGCCATCTTTCAAAGGGATGCAGTGCTCAGGACAGTATGTGTATAAGCAACATTTGTGATTGTATATTTACAAATTAAAATGCTACACATGTCTATCCGTTCTGTAAGCAGTATTTGTACTTGGTGATTATTTCGGGCTCTTTTCACCAGCAGGACAAGACGAATCGGTCATCTACTTCAGTAGTTTTCCTTGGCCTTTATAACAGCTTTTCAACTTTTCTAACAGCTATACCTAGTGCTTTGAGACTGGTACTCCGTTTTATCGATGCACGGAAAGGATGAAAGGCTGAGTCAAACTTACCCAGCCCGGGTAAAACATTTCGAACCTGTGACTATAGGGGCGTAAAGCACTACCATTAAAAATAATAATATAATATTAAGCTTTAATCTATATCTTTTTTTAGTTTCCATAAAAACATTAATAGTTTTAGACATTTATATTGGAGCTTAATAAATTTAAAAGCAATTTAAAATGAAATTAGCTCACTATTTCTGCAAACATTTCCTATAAGCAATGAATCGCATTTTTTCATTTTATTTTGAATATGACAAATTTTTTATATAAATGGGTTTGCTCAAGAATAGTCTTCGAATAGTTTTGTGATAGATAGATTATCCTTTGTGTGTGTGACCTCACCATATCTATTTGAGGGCTTTCTTCCATAGAAATCATTGATCAAATATTATTAAACTTTTATATTTTATGTAATTATATGATCATATTTATTGATTTCAGATATCTATCCTGCTTTTGATAAATCAAAATACTATCAGAAATTTGCCAGTATTTACTAAATTTATAATACTTCAAATTAAAAAAATAAAATTTTTTTAGAAAACTTTCTTTCGAGAATGTTTGTAAGTAGACGCAGAGAGGTAGCCACTAAATAAAAATAAATGACTCCAAGTACGTTGGTTGGTTTGTCGCTCAACGGTCACTTTTTGCACACGAAAGCTAATTAGACCAGGAAATACGGTTTAAAGTGGATTCCGAGCCACTACAAACATCCATACCCAGGGTGGGATTCGAACCCACGAACTGTTGAACCGAAGGTATGAGTGCTAACCATTCGGTTACCAGCTCGACTCCAAGTACGTTAGCCGAAAATAAATTTAATTTCATAAATTTTTATTTACTTATTGTATATTAGCTTTATATCAAGTTAATTAATTCACTAAAAGGAAATTATATAATAATGTACCAAATACTATTTAACGCTTATGTAAAATATTAAACTTTGAATTCAGGTAAACAAATTCGCTAATAATAAATCAACTCTTCCATAGAAATTTTTGTAATCAGCGTCATCAAAGAGAAAAATCATCCAATCGAAGATTTTTTATGAGGAAGTGTGTGAAACTACCATCATTAGATTTTTTCTTCTTTTTTTCTAACGTATTGACTCTTTTGCTTCCACCAACTTACTTAGAGCTGTTATTGTCAGGAAGAAATAAAGTTTATGTTCCGTACAGAACGATAAAATCTTCCCAGTAATCGTAAATAAACAAACGAAACTTTTGCCTTTGAAAAGGCTTTCAACCATAAACTTACCTGGAAAAAGAAAATTTAAAATTTTCATAAGAATTGCATTAATAATTCATTTAGGGCGAAAATAAATTATAAGAATTAAATTTATAGCAATTAAGCAAATATTGTATGTGCTATTAGCTTTATAAAATTATTTGCTGCTAGTTTTTGGTGCATACTTAATATATGAATGTGATTCGTATTTTAAAAAAATGAATGAGATAGTTTTTAACTATTCATTTTGAATTTTTTCTTCGTATGCTGCGATTTAATGTTCATAAAAAAGACATTGGCGACTGCAATACTTATAAATAAAAAAACATCATTTAATTGATTTTTTTTAATATTTGTAAAATAAACTAACAATATATAGAATATTGTCTGTTTAAATAATACATATATAGTAAAACTATACGAAGGTAAAATGTCAATAAAACCTTCAACTTCAGTATTGTTCAATCAACGATTTTCTCATAAATGATTTGTACTAATGTGGAAAAATCTAATTTATTATCATGGACACCGCTTTACAAATTAAAAATTGTAAAAAAAATTATTTTGTTTTCAACTTAAACAGTAACGTCAAAAAATTTGAAAGGAAAAAATTACTTGAGGATATAAGAACTTAAATCATAAAAAATTTTTCTATTTAAAATTTAAATAGAAAAAACCCTTATGATTTGTATATATATATATAAATTCTTATATCCTCAGTTGATATATTTCCTATAATTTAATGTTAATATTTTTCTTGTTGACATCATTCACGAGCTTCGAAACAGTTATAAAAAACGATCTAAAATTACAAATGAGTTTTAAAATTATTTTTCTATCTCATACATGCAAATATTTAAACTCTAATTAAAATGTATGGTTCTTAATGTATATCATAAGCTATTATATTTTAAATTAACAGAGTGAGAAATATTTTTGGTATGTAAGAAATCAGATATAATATTTTCATACTTTAATAAATTATAATGGATCAATTAATTTCTTCATAAAAACATTTTCAAGAAATATAAAATGAAATGTTTTGCTTAAAATAAACAAAGGAAAGTTAACCAACTAAATTCATTGAAAAATATAATTAATTTATTATTAGCGATTTATAAAATATTGTTAACAACTTAGCCCTCACTTCAATACCTTCAATTTTTTTCTCCCAAACTCTTTAACAATAGTTTTTGTGTTATAACACGAATATATGTAGCTATTTTTTACATTACTACAAATTAAATACATTATTCTATCATATACTACATTGTAGGAAACTGTATAAAGTCACACACATCTACAATATAACATAATTCTTTTTCTTTCTGATACCATCTTTCATATCTCAAAATTTATTACAAATACATTTTAGACATTTGTTTAGTAGAAACAAGTATTAATCAAATAAGAATTTTTCCATCAAAGAAACATGTATTGACTGTCAAAGTATCGAAGGATCGTGACTAGAACATCCTGTCACAGGAATATGAACGCATTTTTATGATAAATCTTATAGAAAAGACATGACTAGTAAATGCTATCATATAAATGTGAAATCACGTTATTGCATCAAAAAGCATGACTATAACCTCACATTGCATGGTACCGCAAATCATTATCAGTTTATCGTGTCGTATATAAACTTCCAATATTTTTTTGTCATATAATTAACCATTCAGAGTTTTAAATTCAATTGAAGTTTTAAATAAGAATCAAAATTTTTTTAATTTTTATCCCATTCGTGAAATTGAATTCTACATCCAAAAATGTACGAAATTTATGTGCTACATTATAAATTATTTGCATAAGATTCAGGTAGAATGCTTATTCTTTTTTACCTTTAATGGTTTTTTACTCATAGTTGTTTTTAGCTTGGGGTATAATTGTTTCTAATTTGGGACATAAAATTCTGGTTGTATGCTTATTTTCTTTTACCTTTAATGTTTTTTTCTTTTACCTTTAATGTTTTTTTCTTCTTTCAAAGTTCTAATTATTTTGGTGCATTCTAATAGCTTTCTTCTCTTTCAATTCTTACACCAAGTCTTACGTATTGTAACAGGTAAATAAAATATTCAAAAAATCATGCAATTCAATATTCATTAATTAAATCTTAATGTTTTAAAATATCTGTAGTTTTTAATTAGTTATACAATATTTTTATTTTCATTTTATTGTTTTCAAATGTGAGTCAATACCAATCAAATCTTAAATTGTTATACCATTTTCTTTTGATAACATAGCTAATATTCTGGCAAATTCTAATATCAAACATTAATTTTTTTTAGAAATTTTGTTTTTAATATTGTTTCTCCGAATTTCAAAAATTATGCACGGTAAATTTATGTTCATAATGATTTTCAATTTTAGTATAATAAATGTTTCTTGCATAGCATAATTCATTATGGAATCAAAATAATTAGTAAGTTTTTGAAAATATAATAAAATACAGTTTAAATATTGCACAAATTTAAAACAAAAAGTTTTAATTTTCATGTTTTTGAAGCATTTTAAAAAATATAGAGCTTCCAGAAAATATTAAGAATACAGCCAAAAAAAATCCCAAATATTTAAAATCTTATTAACATTCTATTTTACATCGAATTATATCAGTTTAATAATACAAAGACTGCCAAAATAATGTATTAAACTTTTAGGACATATAAATTATTATCAATTTGAAATGCTGGAAATAGTTGTAATGAACATAATTGCTTTATTGGAAAAATGATCATATATTCTTCATGTATCTTAAATCATCACATATCTTAAATAATATACGCATTTCCTTTTAATATAATCCCTTAACAGGAAATGCGTACATCATTTAAAAATATTTTCTGCTATCATTTTCATGTATTAAACAAATTTTATGGTGTGAACAAGTTGAAAAAGGTTAAGACAGTGAAAAAAAAAAGCATTCTTTTACAGTTATAGTCTGTAAATATCTTTTTTAATTATCCATTTAACGAATGAAAGGGAGTTATAAATATCAAATGCAACTAGTTTAAATATTATCTTAATAGTTATTAATTTGGTTAGTTTTAATGAAACTAAAACTCGCTACTTGTCTATAATTTTTTTTTCATTTGAAAAAACAAAAGCACACCAAGGAGTGTTAACCATGCACCAAGGAATATTAGATAGGGCCCGAAGGAGCAACATAGGTTTTACATAACAACTTAAAGATAAAACATGAGATGAAAAAGCAAAAGGAAAATAAAAAGAGGGGAGGAAACAAGATAAAAAAGAAATTAGAAAGAAATTAATTACTGAAAGAATAATCTTTTTTAAGAAATGCAAGTCTCTTTCTTCATTAGTTCCAACAAAATTGGAGTTCCTCTATTTTTCTAGTCTTTGTGAAATTCATCAGTTTCTTGTGAAACAAACGGACATTCTAAAAGAATGTAAGAAGGGTTGTCAATCACGGCGTTGCAGATGCACAGTTTACTGTTTTTGGTATGGAATCAGTGGAGGAAGCTGTTGAATTTCCCATAATCGGTTAAGAATTCAGTAATTTTAAAGTCAATATAGAATAAAAATGGTTCTTAATTCTGCAGAAGTGTCAATGATTTTAAATTACGATTACGAATAGTTTACTCAACATTTATTGAGAATCTCCCTCAAATTGAATTGAAAACCTTACCATACATAAGATCTAAAGATTCAGCTAATTGTAAAGGCTTAGAATGTGTCTTAAAATATGCTTCGTAATTTTAAGATTCTATTTTATCCTTCTTCTACATATCTTTTTCTATAAATTTTTATTCACTAAAAAGTAGAACAGGGTTCGTTTATGACTCCGTATTAATTCAACACATAAATCAATGGAAGTAACTAGTATTAGTTGCCGTATATTAGTATTTTGTTTTACACCTCGAGTTCCTTAGAACATAGATTCCCAAAGTGGTATAGGTGGACCCCCAGGAGTCCATAGGTAATCACATAGGGGTCCACGTAGATGTGAAAAGAAAACAGGGGTTCACAAGTTGTAAATGGGGGTCCATTAAACATTTTTGGGTTTTCATAATAAAGAACAAAAATTTTGGCTTGGCTTTACCTATCAACTAAGGCAGATAGCATCATTCACTAGATAGGTACTCAAAAATATTCGGGATTCATTTCAAACGCAGAATTGAATAGAACAATAAATAATAATACAAGTGCACACCACATGACGAGACTTGCAAAGTACCACCCGTGCGCCGTCTCATTAAAAGTGTGACTATTTTTTTTTATTTACATTTAAAAGTTCATTGTTGATTTTCGTCAATTGCTGATAGTTTGTAATAATAAATGTTTATAATTTTGTATAACCACAAGTATTATTTTAATAAATAGGACACTTGAAAATGTACTACTTTTTTTTTCTTCTTAACACCCCCAACTTAGGGTGATATTCTTAGGAATTTCGAGAATACAGTAGAAATGCAGTAGCGAAAATAGTAAAACTTTGAAAGTGGTCCACCAGTAAAAAAAAAGTTTGAAAACCCATACCTCAGAATCACTTAAAAAGTATTTCTTTTTCCCTCCTCAATCTAAAACCTATTTAAATTCAATAATTTTAAATAGCTTTACATTGCTTAAAATGTATTTAACTTGTATCTTAAATAGGTTTATTTGTCTGTCATTCTGAGGTTAACTTTTTATACTAAATATAGGTCATGGAATCTAAATTTATAGCTTAAAATGAGTTCTGAGTGATAAAGTTCTTCATTTTTGAATTGGTAATTTTATTTAAGACTATTAAAAGTGAAATATAATATTTTACTTTTCTTTGTGAAATTTTGATATAAATATATAGACATATATATTAATTTAAAAAATACCTTTTTGTCACATGTGAATCAGTGAGTGGTAAGAAAAGAAAAATAATTATAAGCAAAGATTATTTATGACTTAAGATGTACACTTACCTCATTAACAGGAAATAAAACAACAAAAAGAAAAATGTGAGGATAAATTATTAAAATAATTGGAAGTGTTTCAATTGGTCAAAAAGCAGAAAAATATTCGTTAATGAAAACTATTTATGGATTATTTTTTAAGATTTACTTAACCATGATTTACCGATAAAAATATAAAAAAGAAAATGAGAAAATTCGCATATAAAAAAATTTAAAATGGTGTTTAAGAAGTTAGTGTGTGTGTGAAGATACTTTAATGAAAGATAAATGTATCATGTTATAGGAAGTGACCGCTCTTCCATTAAAAAAAAAGTAAAACAAAATATTTTTAAAATGCAGTTTTTGTAATTATTAAAATGGGTATTAGAGAATAAGAAGACTTTTTATGTATTAAAAAACCCACATTATACCTTCCGAGTTATGCCAACCTCATATGCAAGAAAATTGATGTGATAAAGGAGGAGAAAGTTGTGTGAAAATAAATTAATAAAACAATTATTAAACATTAAAGGATATTGAAGGGAAGAAATATTGTTTACATAAATGGTTCCTATAAAATGCCATCTTTTGTAAATTTACCTTCTAAAGAGGATTAAAAAAATGCCAAAAGCAAAAGTTGAAATTCTTATAAAAGAACAAAATTTAAGTACAAGTAATTCATTTTTAAAGTGACAGTATTTGGAGCGGCCCTGTAGCACGATCTAATATAGCCGAAATGGCACCAAACTTGGTATTCAGACTAAACAAGACACGGGAAAAAAAGATTCCGTAAAAAAAATTTTTTTTCAAAAATTTGTGGAGCTCTACAATGTATAAAACTAGAGAAAAGAAAAATACTAACACATACAATCGTACAGTTAAATTATTAATGTTTATTTACTACATTAACTTCCCTGGTGAGAAATTAGACCACACTCAATGTGTGCACCGTTCTCTGAAATAACACCGTTCATCCTTGTACAACGTTCTTCACAGCCGTGCGTAACATATCACGAGGAATATTCCGCACTGTCTTTGTTAGAATAGACAGATTTGATACTCCACCAACATAAACGCATGTTCCGGTAACATGAGAGGCATGGCCACTGGAGCTTGTTTAGTACAGCTGAGATTATTTATTGGAGCTAATTACTACTTTCTTTTATAGCCCCTATTACTGACACTGTCATCGCGCAACATTTGCATTTTTCTTTGATACCCTTTTTTTATGCTAATTCTCATTATTGTCAATTACAGCAGTGCCACAAAATGCCCCAGCGGCAACTTTTAAAACTAATTGTTTTTTGCAGAATTTTTTTCCATGTCTTGATTAGTTTAAATACCAAGCTTCGTGTCATTTCGGCTATTAGATCACGCTACAGGGTGCTCCAAACACTCTGTGACTTTAAAAAAGGATCACCCTGTATATAAATATGGAGGTACAGGTGAACATAATATTTGCGGTCACTTGAAATCCCATACCTCAAATTTATGCAAAAAAATTAAATAAATAAAAATTATGAAATACAAATTTTTTTCTATTCAGGATAGCAATGTTTGAGGTATTATCTACTTCTGTTCTTTCTTATGAAATATGTTTACTTCAAGTTGAAAGTTACAGAGAATAGCAAAAAATACGCTTATAAATAATTTTTAAATACTTATTTGTGGGAGAAATTAGTGCTGAAATTATTTAGGTAAAAATTATGCACATAGTATTACCTGAAGTACATTTATTTAACGGTATGGGGGAAATGTAAAGAAAATATGAAACACTTACAAAAAATTAAAAATAAATCTCTAAGATAGAAGAGAAAAAAGTTTTTTTTTTCTGTATAATCTACCAACAGACTGTTGTCTGTTGCACCAGCTATAGTTGTTAACAAGAAGAAATAGAATAAAAAGAGTATTATAGATTTTTTTTGCTGATCAACTGAAAAAACTATTTCATAAAAATATGTTTTCTTTCCCTAAAATTTATTTATCAATAAATTGAATTAATGTTTATATAACAATCGCATTTTTGAATTGCAACTTTCTCTGTTCATTTTTGGAATAATATTGGTTGTGTGTGTTTGGAAATCAAACTCTTTTATATTGAATTTGTTCAACGAAAACAATGAAAAGAGATGTTATTTCGTTTTAGAGATAAACTTTGTGACAAATTGGATGCCAATGATGAAATATTTGCTTTTCATCTGCGAATCAATCAAAAAAAATCTATTCAAATAAAAACATCTAGGAGGTTTTAAAGAAAATTTATCTAAGAAACTAAAATATCTATTGTCTGACATCCGAAAAATCATTCCAGTTCACGAGTTGTTCATAGAATCAGTAACTCTATTTTACATTTCACTCTTTTATTTGTACATAAAATGGATGCTTTTGTTTTTAAAAATCTAAGAAAAAGTATATAAAAAAGAATAAAGAAGTATATAGAAAGAAGAAAGAATACAGCAAATATGCTGTATTCTTTCTGTGTTATCACAACTTTATATATTCTCTAATTGAAGAATGTTAATTTCTTATGTTTTAATCATATTTAATATTAAAATAAAATAAACATCAAAAACGTTTTTCTTTTGTTTGACAGTCTGAATCTAAATAAAAAAAGAAAGGCATAAACCAATAACAACTCTTGAAAGTTTTATCTTTTTTTTTTCAATTCATGAAAATATATTCGGCATAAGTGTATTCAAAAACAAAGCTTTCAACCAAAAATCAAACATCCATTTTTCGTAAAATTTTAAATTGAAAATAAATATATTATAGTACTTTCTTGAAAAAAATTTTTCTCGAAATGTTATTTAATGTAATTTTTATTGTTGTTTCAAAATTTTGAACAGACTTAACTCTGTGTGAACAAGAATTCTGGACTAAAAATATTCTCAAAAACTGTATTTTCCAAAAAAAATTCAAACAGTGAGTTTGAAGGATTCTGCACTTTGGATTTATAATTTATTTTATCATTCCGTGTAAAAAAATAACTTGATGTCAAATAAAGTTAATAAATAATATAAGCTTCTGAAACTAATGAAAAAATAAAAATATTCCATATGATGATACATAATTTAATGTTTACAATATCTAGAAATTATAAAAAAAAACTTAACACTATAAACGTAATTTCGATTAAAAAAATGTAAACTAAATCTCAAAATAAAACATACTAAATTTTTTTGTATTTCTTAACTTTATCTGGAATTCATACAAAATTAAGACTAGTGTATCTATGTACATATTAGATAATTCTAAAAATATGTGTATGTGTTTGTATTTATTTTTTTTATTTTAATAAATTTTTATTGAATCAATCAGCTTCTTAAGTTATATAAGTTTATTTGATATTTTATGATTCAAGAGTTAAAGTTGGAATAAAAAATTTTATTTATTTTATATTTGATGCTAAATTTCAATACTTTTAAATTACAGAGGAATTTAAAAGTAGTGTATTGAGTAATGTAATTTCATTGATTTAACAATTGTGTTTAATACTATTGAGAAAATTCTGCTCAAAATTTGAAAACAATTATATAACTACGAAAGATGAAAAAACAAATCTTGAACATAAATTTTGCATTCATAAAATGTTATATCAATGTGAAAGCAAAATACTCACTGTTGAAAGAATTATGCAAATTTTGCAGAAGACTCTCAAATTTATGAAATCTTTAAATCTGATTTACAGATTTTATTGCACTAAGTATTGTGATTAACGAATCATGATACCAGTCCTTAATCACAGGTACTTCAAAGTGGGAAAATAAAAATATTTAAAAGTTGGTCAGTATTTTTTGAAACTTAAATTTGTATAATTTTGTATTTAAATTTTTTCGTGCTTATTATTTGTGTTTGTATGAAAAATAGCATTCCTTTACATTCTATTACTGTATTTTTAGCTTAAATTTCTTTTATATTGAAATTTTATCGCAACAGATTTTATGTTACTCAGAAAAAGTCAAGAAATTATCTGCGTAAGGTAAGCATCTTGAACTTATTAAAGTCAAGATAATTAATGGTTCTGATCCAAAAATAAACGGCTGGTGAATTTATTTCCTTTATTGGATGTAAAAATGTGAATTTGAAATTCATTTTATAAGCTTTCGGTGGCGGTTGTACTAATTCTTGCTTTCAAAAGCTGATTGTAGAACGGCAACCAACTTTTTAATGCCGTATGCATTTCAAATGAAATTTTTAAAAATTCATTTGAAATCTGGGTTTATTTAAAAAAAAAACAATGCCAAATTGATTGAGGTTTAATATTTGAAAGGGATTGAAAACTACAACTACAGTTTCTTTTAAAAAAGAATGCGAACTGACAAACAACCAAACTAGTCATCCAAAGTAGGCACTATTCAGTTATCCATTAGACAAGAATTACCAACAAATATAAATGATACTTGATAAAATTTCATCTTTATTTATCCTTATAAAGTGTTTTCAGGATTATATGATAATCCTAAAAGCACTTTATTTATATAGCACATTTTTATCTAGGTTACATTCTTCAATGTGTTTAGAATGGAGTTGAAAAAAAAATTATTTTTAGGCGTATTAAAAGAACACCGATCTGATAGATTTAGATAAACTTCAATGATTCACTCATAATTTTGAATTTTTTTTCCATTTTCATATCGCAACTGTTGGGACAACTATCACGAAATATAGTAAAATCACCTTTAATTTTTGGTTCATTATCATTATATCATCAATTTACGTTTGCAGAATTTATTATAATTTAATCAGATTTTTATATAATAATTTTATGAATTACATCAATTTAACAATATGAAATCTTCTTTTTCATAAAAAGTTTGCAAATAATAAAACATTTAGTTTTATCAAATCTTGATTAAAATTTAATTTTTATTAAATTTCACATTTAAAACTTGTTATTCTCATTCTTGTTATTCTATAATTTCATGAATACAAGAAAATCATTTTATATACATTAAATATCCAGAAATGTTACTAACTTACTTGTTTATAGCAATAATATAGGAAGATAATTATTATAAGATTATATTTTCCCTGCTTTGAAAACTAACTGTGTATCTATGATCAAATACACATAGTTAAAATTCTCATCAAATTTTAGTAACTAATGACAATGGAAATTCTTCCTATTTAAATACTGGAAAATATTTATTATTCTACATGGAAGTTTTTGAAATATTGTTCACACCATTTCATATTTATTTTAAATTAAGAATCTTGAATTTAACGCATTTAATCTTGAAAAAAACCGTATTTCAATATTTCTGTAAATATTGAAGTTGAATATTTGGAAGAATCAAGTTACAGTGACATGGTTTTATATGAAAACCTTTTATAACTTTGGAAGATATAATTCATTATTCGTTATTATAATATAGATCTTTATATTTAAAAAATTCTTATATTTTCAATTTAAATCTTTTTATTATTAAAAAATGGAATTTTATATAGTTTACTAAATTTCAATATTATGTTTATGCGAAATAATGTGAAGATATGTTATATATACAATTATTAAAACTGCGCTTGAAATTAATGTTATATTATTTCAAATATTTTTGTTAAAATTACTAAGAATTATTTATATTCAAAAAATATTTTAGTTTTTCTAAGTCATTAATTAGGAAAACTGAAATATATTTCTTCTAATATTTCTTAAATTATCAATTTCATTTAATATACTAAGAAAGAAATTCATAAAAAGATTATAATTACAAACTTCACGATAAAGGTAAATATACATATTTGGAAAAATTCTCAGCATAATAAAAAATGTTTAAGAAAATTTAATATTTTGCAAATATAAAGACGTGCTCAAGTGGACTTAAACTCTCTCATCTAAGTTTTTTAATTAAACTTTTCTGTCTGTAAACCGCAAATATATTGAAAGAAATTTTTGGGAAAATCTTTTTTAAAAATGTATTGGCTAACACACACTCAATCATTTACTTAATTGACCACCTACTACTTATTTTCTATGAAAATTTATACAAAATGAGTTTTAGTTCTAGTAAGTTTGTAAGATGAGTGTATCAATGTTTATTTAGTTAGAAAAATTGTAAAAAATATGGTAAAATTTATCTCAATTGTTAACTGCTCGACAAACTTTTCGAAAGTAGCATATTTTTTTAAGATTATATCTTTTCATTACCAATCTTATTTATCTATTTTAAAAATAATTACATGATTTTTTCATACAAATAAATATTGTATACTAAATTTAAGCGATTTTCATAATTAATATATTTTTATAAAATGGTAATTTGTTCTTATATGCAAATGGTTATCAAATTAATATAAATATCTGTGAATAAAAGTGAATTTTAATATGCTTCATAAGCATTTAAATAATAACATCGATCAATATTTTTATAATTAGAATTGTATGTATTTCGGTAGTATGTTGTATTTTAGTGAAACTTGTAAGTTCTGGATATTTTTTAAAAGCATAAGATGTCGGAGCTCTCAGATTTTCAATGCGGTCAAATTGTAGGAGTCTATTTTGCTGGAACAAATATGACCAAAACATGCCAACTTTTAGGTATTTTAGAGGTATGATGTCTAAAGTCATGATAGCATAGCTATAACGAGTCAATACAAGCTCGACAAAGCAAAATAAGTTACGGAAAGAGAAGCTTAGTGAAAGAGTCCGACAGATAACAAAGCGGATTGTTTTGTCTAAAATGTGAGCAGCTGCAACAAAAATGACCACAGAGTTCCTGTGTCCATGAATAACTACAGTTAAGAAGAACCTTCATAATCAGAACTTGTGCGAATTCTCAAGTTCCAGCAGAAATTTCCAAGCCACTTGTCATAGTTGTTAATTCCAAACCTCGTCTACGGTGGTATCCTACTCACAAAACCTGGTCGATTGATATTTATTGATGGAAAAAATAACATGGACAAATCATCTTTCATACTTTTTCCCTATAACAAAACGAGTGCACGTTTGGAGAATTCCTGCACAAGTGTATGATCATGATTGTCTCCTTCCAAGTATGGAGACAAACCTGTCATAACGATGGCAGCCTAGTCCAATTTTCTGCTTTACCAATTATAATCCTGAAAGTAAGAATCGCTGGGAAGAAGTATAGAAAAATTTTAGATAACCAGATTTGTTCTGTAATAAAAACTTTTTATCCAGGATCATAATGCAATAATCCGTGCAGCGGGATTTGTCTAAACAGCGTTTGATAAACACAAAGGAGAAGTTAAGCATTTACCTTGGCCAGTACCGTCACTCGATCTCAATATATGTGAACCGTTATGGTCTATTTCAGAGAGTCCAATATGGAACTGGTGTCCTCCATCATCATTTCTAGCAGAATTTTCACAACTGATCTCCAACTAACTCGATTAACACTATTCAGTACTAGTATGAAATGATTTTTAGACGTATAAAAGCTATATTAAATGCCGAAGATGATTTTACACCCTACAAATAAAGAGTTCATTACAAATCGAAGGTGTTTGCTATGTTTTGATGATCATCAAGTGTGGATGTGTTGCTGTAAAAATGATTAATCTTGTGAATATGTATAAAAACCGTAATTATTTATAATCATCAATAAATCTGATAAATTATTGAACATTTATTACACTTGCTTGTTAGTTTATAATATCCCCAACACGTAATGAGGGATGTAATAAATTTATATACTATTTTGTAGAGCAGTGATAGCTTAGTACGAAAAATAAACATTTTTAAGTTACATTAAAAATTTCGTTCTTAAAAATTTGAAGAATATTATGTGTTAAAATACAACTCATAATATATGTGAATTTAAAAGTTTAAATAAAATAGGCATTTTTATAATTTACTTTCAGTAGATATCTGAAAGATATATTAGATAATATCATAATTCGTTAAAGGCATTGAAAAATATAAAATAATAAAACTAACTGAAAGTGAAATAAACTCTAGTTTATAATTTCAGTGTATAAAAAATACTTATATATATATATATATATATATATATATATATATATATATATATATATATATATATAGAAAGAGATACATAAAATAAAGAAAACTGCAAAAATAGCTGATATTTACCTAGCATGAATAATAATAAGCTATTTATATTGTTATTATAATATGATATTAATCATTTAAAACTTAATTGATATTATATGTGTATATTTCAACTGATACAAAAATAATTGCATTTAAATTGCAATTACAATTCAATGTATCTTGAAATGCATGATTTTATATATGTATATATATATATATATATATATATATATATATATATATATATATATATATATATATATATATATATATATATATATATATATATGTATATCAAGTATAAAAACAAACATCCGCATATTTTCCAATGTATGAATAATGTGTAGTATATCATGTCCTATACAAGTCCATTATTTAATAGTGTTATAGTGTATCCAATATAATGTAGACACAATAAATTTTCTATTGTAACTTTTAATGTAGTCGTTTTGATGAAATGAAAAATTAACTTTGATATAAATTGTAATGACATATTAACAAACCATGAATAAAACATCACACGTATATGTATATATAGCGTAAATAATAATAATCAACCGAATATTTAATTACGCATCAAAATACATTCAATTTTAAAAATTATATTCTAAAACAAATTCATATATTTAAGTATAAAGTAAATATTATAATTATTATCTTATTAAATTGTACTTTTTAAGCTAAGAATGTAAATGCATAAAAAGTGTAAAAGATATTGTCACATTATTTTGTTATTTAATTTTGATGTAATATTTCAGAATAATTTTAATATTTATTTCACTGATCGCGAGATTAATATCGTAATAAAGTGTTTCTTTATTTTCATGTTTCACAATGGGATAAAGCATTTTCTGATAAGAGCATTCTGTTGACCTTATTTTTTGTGGAAAAAGTACTTTATGGGCAGTTAGATAGTTAAACAAAAGTCATACAATTCATAAATCAAATGTTTGAAATTTTTATTCAGTTCATTTCTAATAAAAACAGAATGCAAATTATAAACAAAAAATGTAATTTTTTAAAATGAAAATCAACAAAATATTGTCTATTATGTCTTAATCAATTGAAAATAATCTATAATAATAAAATTGTTTAACATTTATATTAGGTAAATACTTTATTACATGCACGTCAATTTATTTTTTTACCGAACAATAGAAAGGAAGGATATGTTGAAGAATTTCTTTATGAATCTGGAAGTGCACTTGGAAAAATATGTTGAAAAATTGACAAGACCATTGATTCTTAAACTTGTTCTTTTGTTTCAAGAAGAAAAGTTTTTTGCCTCCAAGAATTTACATTCACGAGTTACGGATTCAAGTGACATGAAAACAATAGCAAAAAGAAGGAAAATAAATTATACCTCTTCCCAACTAAGTCATATCTTACACTTTTTAAAATCTATAATTATTATCTTAAATATAGAAGTATATATATATTTCATTTTAATATATTATAAACTTAAAAGTTTGGTTTCTCATTAGGATTAATATACCTAAACTTAAGAATGAGTTTATAGCCATTGAAGAGGTGCTAAGCCCTGTTTTGTGCAGATCTTAGGGATGTTTTGTTTTTGACTGACAGTCGTAATGCCATCCAATATCCTTCAAATTAGCAAAGAGTTTGTTATAGGGCCAGAATTGCAATTCTAAGCAAACTAAAGCATGTCTCGTCACTTTGTGAAGTGCACTTTCAGTGGATTCCTTCGCATGTTGACATATGGGGGAATGAGATGGCAGACGTTCTGGCGAAGGAGGGTTCTGAAGAACCATTACCAGCTACCAATTCACTGACATATCTTGAAGTGTATTCCATTAGAAAACTGCTGAGAGGCAAATTTGGCTCGTTCCCCCGAGTCATCCCTGGTATCAAACAGATTGTCCTGGAAGATCTCTTGCTTTTGATTACGATAGATATCTTCAGACAACATTTTTCCGATTCTTAAGTGGACACTTGAAAGGACATACATTTGAGAGAGGTCTCAAGGTGCACCCGAATTGTCCTAAATGTCAAAATAAACTGGCAACACAGGCACATATCCTTAAGTGCCTGGGGTTGTCTCTTGAGGACCTATATAGGTCTCCTATGCTTGTTTTCGACTTTCTGAAAGTAAATGGACTCGTGGACCTCATCTAGTATATTCCTAGACATGGAGATTAGAAAGAAGAAGAAGCTTAAGAATGAATATATTTCACTTTCAATTTACTTATAATTATCGAAAATAAACACAAGTGGAATTTCAAGTATGGAAAAGCGTATAAAATGAAGTACCCAAAACTGAAATTGCAGAAATTATTTAATATAATTGCCATGGATAAAAAACAATATAATTTTCATATAGTTATTAATAGTAACCTAACTATTTATGTATAATATATATGAGCATATATGAGAATTCGTGGCATCAACATTCCATGCTGTCGGTTAAGTTGTCGGTTACCAAGAAATGAGAAGAGAAGATCAGACACAGGATTAAGCTGCTTTCCAACTCTAAAGACCTTGGGGAAGGAATTAAAGTAGCAATCTGTCTACCAATAAAATCCCACAGATGATCTGTGGGACTCAGGTCTAGAGATGGAGCTGACCATTTCACACATACTTTCTCTCCAAACCAAGACTCTCAAGATATTCCTCAACTGCTACAGCTCAATGAGGCTGTGCGTTATTATCCATCAAATCATCATAGATTGAAATCATTGCTAATTGCACCCGCATATCGGTGGACACATGTAGGGATCAAGGATCTTATCATTATATCTCACACCTATCAAACTTCTTCCCTGAAGGACATCTATTGATGTAACATGTTGGGTAAAAAAATAATTATTTTATTAATATATACTTACTAATTTTTACCTACCTTGTCAAGTGGTTAGCGTGCCTGACAGTGGATAGGGATGTCCTGGTCTCAAAATCGGTTCAAGCATGAATGTACTTTCTTTCTCTATCCTATCTTTGTCGTTTCTTTGTATGAATGTGTTGTAAATTGTTGCCTACCATATAAACGGGTACCTATAGCATGTGTCGAACCTTTACCTAATTACGATTCAGTTGGAAAAGTGGAGCAGCTCACCCCACAAGACAACAACAAAATTTGTTGGTGATTTAAAACTTATTTGATAGTGATGTCAAGCATGTTCTAAAATTTTAATTCATGTGCCAAAGAATTTTAAAAAATAAAATCGTGATCTCTTTCAGATAAATACACTGGTATGCAAAACTTAAGCAACAGGTGGTTTTTCTGCCATAACTCCGCGAAAAATCATCTGAGGGACATAAAATTCAGACATGAGACACATCATTTTGTACTTAAAGGATGACGAAAGCAGTAGTTGCATAAAAATGAATACAATGCATACAGTATGAAATCAAACAAAAATAGGCTTTATTGAGCTCACAGTATCCCTGCACAAGACCATCTGTCCAAGGGGAACAATAACAAACAGATGTTCCTTAGTATGGGATATGCTCTCCCCTTACTGCAATGGTTGCTTCGCACAGTCATCCCATACTCAGCACCAGATTGTCCAGCAGTTCTTGCGGTAAGAGTGCCCATTCCTCAATCAGTATCTGTTTCAGTTGCTGCGTGTTCCCCGGAGGATGCAATCGTTCCGCAATGCATCTCACCAAAGCATTCCACACATGTTCTATTGGATTTAAATCATGTGGATTATGCTGGCCAATCCATTCGGTTGATGTCTTCACTTTCCAGTAGTTGCTGAACAGCATGAGTCCGATGTGGCCGTGCAATGTCATCCATAAAAATGAAATCTGCTTCAATGGCACCTCGGAACAGAAGCACATGGGGTAGGATTACCTCCTGACAATAGCGATCTCCGGTTACAGAACCTCTGTCGAAAACGTAGAGCTCAGTCCGCCCGTTCAGCGTAATGCTTCCCAGATGAGAGCTCCAGGACCACCATACCTGTCTATTTCCGTTATGTTACTGGGATGAAACAGTGTTCCAACCTTTCTCCAAATCAAATGACGTTGAGGATCGCTTGTGGCACTGAAATGACTCTCATCTGTGAAGAGGACGTGACTCCATTGATCAAATGTCCAGTTTTTCTGCTCTTTGCACCACTCTAAACGGTGCTGCCGATGGCGAGCTGTCAACGGAATGCAGCGTTTGGGACGGCGGGCAAACTGGCTAGTTTTGTGAAGGCATCTGGCCACAGTAAACCGCGACACTTGTCACCCCGTTGCTGTACACAGTTGCTGAGCAATGGCGCTTGCTGACTGGTTTCGGGGTTTTTTCGCCTGCAGGACGATATAGCGGTCATCCACTGCAGTTGTTTTCCTGGGGCGGCCACCACCAACCTTTCGAACAGCTGTACCTGTGGTTCTGAAGGCTTTCCAAGTCCGCGAAACGACACTTTTGTTGATTCCGAACTCTTCAGCTACACTGGTCACACTACGCCCCTCCTCCAGTTTTCCAATCAGTCTTCCACGTGTGAAGTCGTCCAGGTGATTTCTTCTAGCCATATTTCACGGACACACTCACTTGCACTTGAAACGAAAGTCTTTAATTGCTCCTCCGTCCTTCCTTTTATTGTAGGCTTGAACTGCGAGCGCCGAGCGCACGCTTTGCATACGCTCACGTCACCTCTGACGTTTTGTCACTGATATTTGCATACCCGAGACCATTCTTCTGAATTACGTGTTCATTGCACTGATCGCAAGAACTCTTTTTATGCAATTTCATGGTTATCTGCTTAAAATTTACATTGTTGCTTAAGTTTTGTAGATTGTATGTACAAAGAAAATTCTTAAATTTGATATATGTTTCAAAATTTAGTGCTTACATTATGATTTAAAATATTCTAACCAGAAGGCCATAAACAAAAATACCTATTTTACTATATTTTTAAATATTATCTTTTTGTATTAAATAAATTTTCTCAGTTTTAAGAATATGTCTTAAAAAGTTAAAGGAACATTTCAATCTATTTCAAAATAACATTATTCAACTTTTTTTTCTTTTAGACAAATTTAGTTTGGTAATTTTCAGTTTTATAAGTCAGACTTTTTTATTTATCTTTTAGATTTAAATTATTTCTTTTTCGAAAATAGCATAAATTTGAATAATATTTTCATAAATTAGAAAATATGCATTTTTCTAAATAAATTATGTTTTTAAACAGAAATTTAACAATGAATATAAGTTATTTGTTGAAAGGTAATGGAAATAAAACTCTTAGATCATTCAACATATCACCAAATAAAGCGAATAAATTATATTTCCTTCAAAAAAATCCTTAAAAGTTGTATTTCATAAATATAGGATGTATGGTATTATATGCTCATATTTTTTCCACATAAAAAATTCAATTGAGATTGAAATTTTCAAAAGTCAAAAGAAAATATAGATTTTTGAACATTTTGCAGAAAATTATTGATTTATTTGCTTGTCATAATTTCATTTTATACAGAGAAGCTTGAGTTAAAAAATTATTTTACGCATCTCACCGATGATTGATATTTTAACAAATTAGGGAAATGAGATTTATATCGATTTTTGAATTATTTATACCAGTGACAAATAATTAAATTGCATTATTTTAAGCAATCATAAATATTATTTAACGGTATACTGGCCGCCCAACTTGTCTTGTGATCAGCGTGTCTGACTGCGGATAGAGTAGGTCCTGCGATTCGAATCCCGGTTCGGGCATGGGTGTACTTTCTCTCTTTATCTATTCTGTCTTTGTCCTTTCTTGTGTGGATGGGTTGTGAATGGTTGCCTACCCTATAAACGGGTCCCTATGGCATGTGTATACTGAAAAAGTCGGACTCCACATCAAAATATGGTTCAACTGGAAAAGTGGAGCAACGTACCCTATAGTGCCAACCTAGCTGGCACACGACAACAACAACGATATACTGATGTTATTTTCTTTAATTTAAAAAAATATAATAATATATGACTTCAGTTAAATAATATAACTCATTTTATGTTTAGTTAGAAATAATTTGTGAAAAAAGTAACTAATTTTCATTTTTAGCCTGAAACTTTATAAAAATTTTTATATAATATCACCTAAATATGGAAATAAGTAGCTTATAACAAATAATAGTAAATTCTGAAACACTGAAATGTCAAGAAGTTGTAGCACCAGCATGCTTTTCTGTATCTAGCCCAGGATTGGGATCAACCTGTTCCGTGGAAGCAGCGAGATAAAACACTTCCAAATTTGGAAGCTGAGATCATGGAAAAAAGGACACCTTACTACTTAATCTGCCACCGCCAGAGATATCATTTCATTTGGATGGCACTATGATCACGACTTTTGGACTATGTGCCCCATCCGCCTTTAAAACACGAAAGATCTTCGATTAAGTCGGATTTCGAACTCACTGGCTTCCGATAACGAGAACAACCGGGTCACTGCTGCCCTTTGAAGAAATGAAATTTGAAAAAAAAGCTAACTAAGAACTTAACAGACAAAATAAGTATTACAAATTCTATCTATATTGTGAAAAAAACTTTCATGTTGCATGTGAACGCGAGAAGAGCTTTTATACTAAATGAAAACGATATTTAGAATGTCAGATTTCTTAACTTCTTGCAGAATCAGAATTGGAATTAGACTTAAATAAAAAATATTTATCTAATTAAAAATCTTTTTCTGGTTGCAATAAATTGCTAAGATTAATAATAGGAATAATGTAAAGGGAAATAGGACTTTTCTGTTAAAATGTTTACAAACACACACGCATGTGTTTTCATATGTAAGTATAATGAATGTATTTATGTGTCTTTGTCTGAAGCATTTATATTAATAAAGTGACAGTGGCTTCAAACCATTTTACAAAATAAAATGCATAAAATTATAAATGCTTCCTTCTCTTCATGATGGATAACTTGTAATTCTTTCTTGATATGCATTAAAAACAAAATGCTTTATTTTTATTTCCAGACAAATTTATTTGAAAAATTCTAAAATGAAACAATTTTCATACTTTATATGTATGTAAAAAATATTCCTGTTTTTAATTAAAATTTAAAAAATTCGTTTTGAAATAAAACAATTTATAAGAAATCCTTTTCAGGTGTGGTTTATTCAGTATTTTGCAGCAATTTATAACTTCCCGTCAGAAGAAAATATTTTCCTTTTCTCTATTGCATATTAATTAATTATGTAGTTTCTAACATATAAAATAAATATAAATATTATAAAATAATTCACTCTTCTTGAGTTTTCAGTTAATTATACATTATTGAAATATACTTTTTCCTTCTATTTAATGATACAATATTTAGAAAAAGCAAGACGGAAATATTTTTAATCATATCGTTTTCATAATGATCACAGAAGCAATTATATATATATATATATATATATATATATATATATATATATATATATATATATATATATATATATATATATATATATATATATATATATATATATATATATATATATATATATGAACTAAAAATCTTATTTTCTATGTATCAAATAGTAAATAATTTTTTTCTTTTGATAAAAAGTATTATTTTATTAAAATACAAATTTTTCGTTGCATTAATTTTATGAAAGCAGATTTATTTCAAAAAATAGAGACGAACAATTCAAAATTTGATATTAAGAATAAACATCTGCAAGCGAATTTTATTAGGTTGGGGAATAATTTCGTAGCGTTTTTAACAAAGACTTGTATTTAAACAGAAAACAATAATTATATCAATAAGTTAATCAATTACATATTCGCTATGTTGCTGTTTACAACTTCTTCCTACCTCTCAATCAATTTGTTGATGCCGTTCCGCCAAAAATCGCCTGGTCTGGTGTCAAAGAGTTGTTGAGCCAGTTTTTAAGGACCTTTTTGTTATCGAAGGTAAGCCCTTCATATGGTTTGACATGGAGTGGAAAAGATAGTAATCGGTCGGTGCAAGGTCCGGAAAATACGGTGGATCCTGAAATACCTCCCATTCGAGCTCTTGGAGTGCGGCTTTGACAACTTGAGCAACATGGGGCCTGGCGTTGTCGTGAAGGAATATGGTTTGACCATGTCGATCAGACCTTTTCAGTCGAATAGCCTCATTCACGCTGTGTAGCTGGGCAATGTAGAGCTCCTTGTTGACTGTGGTATTCGTCAACAAAATTATATAAATATATAATTTTCGAGCATTTCCCAGTGCACCAAGAGATCCTTAAAAACTGGCTCAACCACTTCTTTACACCAGACCAGGCGATTTTTGACGGAACGGCATCAACAAATTGGTGGAGAAGTGGAAAGAGGTTGTAAACAGCAAAGGGCGAATATTGATTAACTTATTGATATAATTATTTTTTGTTTAAATAAATGTCTTTGTTAAAAATGCTAGGAATTTATTACCCAACCTAATACTCATAAATTAATTTTTGTTCATGTGTTTTTCTTAAAATTATTGTAATTTATTTGTATTTAAGTTTCTCATATTGTCCTATTTTAAAATATATTACAGAAAAATAGCTTAGCGGCTTTTATCAAAATAAAAAATTTACTTATTTGAGAAATATTGCATTTTTATTACAAAATAAGGAAAAATAATATACGAATGGCAAAATAATAACACTATGGAATTATTGGAAAACAAATAAATAATTCATTATTTAATGTAAATTATTTTTGGTTACTGGCATTGTTGAAATTTTAAATCCACATTCTTTTTCATGCGACTACTTAATTTAATTAAATATTCAAAGTTACTTTATTTATAATTTAAATGATTAATTATATCTAACACTTAACATTAATTTCTACAATGTTTAAATTAATTTAATTTCTATAAATATTTCCATGAATGTATTTCCTGTTATCTAAAAATGAGAATACAGTTTTTAACTATAAAAAGATGAAACTTACACACGAATGAATAAAAGCGTTACAAATTACTTATTAATATACTTAAATTAAAATGCTCTGCCGTTGGAATTACGATTGAAAGCTTTTAAGAGAATTTAAAATAAGTATTAAATCATTCACTATGAAATTATTTTTTCTTTCTTAACAAACATGTATTGAAATTCCTCACACTGTCTTGTATGTGAAGCTGACCCTTAAAATAAATTTTAAAGGCGTTAAAGATGTTTAGGCAGAACAAAATCAAAATTTTTGTACTGAAATTTCTCATGAGAACAAACTAAACTTAAATTTTCTTTATAATGCCATATTTTGCTTTTTTTCTGTTACCTCAAGTAACAGCTTACGAACCATTCAGAAGAAAAAGCTTTTAATTATTTTGAAGAATCAAACGGTGTTGATTACCAAAAAAAATTTTCTGATGTTTATGTAATACCGAGCACTCAAAAATTTTTTATCTGTGTGAAACAAACTCAATTTTGTCTTATTTTTCAATTTTGCCATCTTTAAATGTTTCATTTAAGAAAATACACCAATCGAACAGCATAAATCTTTTAAAATTATTAATTTTGTGCAATGTACTGTTAAATGAGATAGATATTGGCTGATCTTATAATTTTGCAACACATTGAAAGCATGTTTTACTTATTTTTGCGGATTAATTTGATTAAGATTTATATTACTAAATTAAATACCATCTAGATTAAAAAATTTATATGTATAAATATTATAAAAGGAAAATATTCATGTTAAATAGTAATATACGAGTATAAATAAAAATCAAAACTGAAAAATAAATTCTAAGGTCTTCACATATCACTGGAGAATAATTTCTTATTACAGATAAGTATAAATTTATGTAACTTAGACTAACACTGCAAAACATAGAATTGCTTAAATTCGCTTATAAAAATTATCTTTTTATATTAACGTAATTTATATTTGAAATGACTTTCAGAAAAAAATATTTTCTATTTGATCACATTATATTAAATTTAAATAAATCAATACTTAAGTTAATACTTAAGTTTTCTACATCAGTGCAACAAAATAAGCTAAAATATATTTTAAAGATTATAAAATCTATTTTTATACTACGTCTTTTTAATTTAATATCAGAAAAAATTCACATAAATTTCATCTTAGAAACATAATGTATTGTGTATCAGATTTAAGCATTTATAAAATGTATTCAGTCGAAAACTGACCCGATTCAAATCTTTTCTAAGGATTTATTCTTTCCACCTGAAAAAATATTACCTTTAATTCATTAATTATTTATATTGTACATTAGGAAGAATATACAAATTTTAGTTCTTATCGTAAATAATAGATGGCGCCATGTACTAATAAAAACTTTTTCAACAAAATATTTTGCCAAGAGAGATTTAATCCATTATGTTTTTTACTAGATATTTTTGATTTACTTATATTACAAAATTCGAGTTTCTAATCTTATTATTTAAATATATACTTTGAAAAAATTAAAAAATAGGAATTTTTATCACTTTTATCTTGTAAATTTAAATAAATTTCTCTGTGCCATTACATTCTGTTTTATTTATTTTTTGATGATTCTGCACAATTGATTAAAAATATATGTTTTTCATCCAAAACAAAACTTATTTATTTTAACATTATTCATATTTTCTAAATATTAATTTAATAAAAGATTCTAAATTTCACAAGTTAATTTAAATCAATGTGTAATAATGCTAAAATTATTAAATTATAAATTATTAAATGCAATTAAATTCTAATTATCCTTGCAAGGTATAATTAAGATATTTAAAATTTGTATACAATATATGTCTAAAATTAGCAAGAGATAAAAATTATTTGAAAAATAATAATCGAATCTTAATTTTATAGTTTCATCAATAACATTCTGATTCATTGACTTCAATGAGATTTAGAGTAATGTGCAAATAATTTTCCCGCAAATTTGAGTGAGTAATTTATTAACCAAAGATGGAATTTCTCTCTTGCATTGCTAGTTATTTCTAAATGGTGGAAAACTTATAGTTAGTCAAGAAAATCTTAATGATATACGGTTATTTGCCTAAGCATTATTTCTTTGTGAATATTCATTTTCAGACTTCATAATTATTTGTATGAGTACCAACGCATACATTTTGTGCTCTTGAAACCCATGGTAATAAATTTTAATGATATTGCACAATGATTGATAGGTTATATTATTTAACAATAAGCTATAAACATATAAATATTTTAGGGATTATTCCATACTATAATTAATAAAAGGAAACCCTTTAATTTAATTTAAATTTATTAACAAATAAGCAATTTGATGAGTGTTGATGTAATTGATATAAATAATAAGATTTTTAATTCAACTTATATAAATAATCGGTATTTGTACCATATCAAAATTAATAAATCACATCAGTTAATAATATTTTTACAGCAAATAAATTATTTCTATTGCATCATAATTAAAATTTACATCAAGCTACCAAACAGTAAATAACTTGGGGGCTGTATATCAATATATATTTTAGGTGAAATATATATATATATATATATATATATATATATATATATATATATATATATATATATATATATATATATATATATATATATATATATATATAGCATGTGATTAGAAATATTATATGCAACAATTAAAAAATACACGTATAAAAATACAGAAATCATATGCTTAGCAATATATTATCGCGAAAGTATCTTTAATAGAATTGATAAAATATAATTAACAGTAAAATTTTATAAAATTAATCAAATAATAAATGGGGAATAATAAAGTGAAAATACGAAATAAAGTAAGCAGATGGAACATATGTTCAAGATAGTTTAAAATTTAATAGAAACATAGAATTAAAGGAAAATGGAAGGAAGTACCAACATGGCCAGCTTCTTCAGGGGGTGTTAACCATATTGTCTGTATTGGCTTCTTTCTGAAGCCAATGCAGAAAAGCCATACTTTGTGTCAATATGGTTAACACCCCCTGAAGAGGCTGGCCATGTTGGTATTTCCTTCCATTTTCTTTAATTCTATGTTTCTTTCAAATTTTAAACTTTCAATTGAACCTATGTTCCATCTGCTTACTTTATTTCGTATTTTCACTTTATAATTCTCCATTTATTATTTGATTAATTTTATAAAAATTTACTGTTAATTATATATATATATATATATATATATATATATATATATATATATATATATATATATATATATATATATATATATATATATATATATGTATATATATATATATATATATATATATATATATATATTTATATATTTATATATATTATATATGTATATATATATATATATATTATATATTTATATATATTATATATATATATATATATATATATATATATATATATATATATATAGTATATATATATATATATATAAATATCATGAATTCGGTAGTTGCTTTTATGTGAAATGAATGATTGAAATGGCAGGAATTTGGGGTTTGTGTGATAGATTCCTAGAGTCTACTGAAACCAAATGAACGAAGCGATTAGTCAGCAGGTCCTCCCAATTAGCCCTCATATGAGTTCTACCCCCCATCAACAGCTGTTCCGATCAATGACTCCCTCACATTGAAGCCGGCGACCATCTCACCTGTGTCCGTCGGGGCAGCGGCGGCGGTCTGTCTGAAGTAGCGTTTCTATTGCGAAGCTAGTTGATAAAACGCGATCGATACTTTCTGTGAAGGGATGTAGCAGACGATTTTGGGGGTGGTCGGAAGAAGATGGCGTTCGGTGGCAAGGCAAGCTTTCTGTTTACGATTTCATGAATGTGTGTTTTCAAAGGAATGAATATGGAGCAAAGTGGCCAGGTAAGTGTATTTAGCGAGGAATGAAGCTGCAAGTATTTTATGTAGTCAGGTTTGTCGAGCATGAAAGAGGGGTTAGTTTCGGTTGCAATCATTCACCTCCCGTAGCGCAAATCAGTTTCGTTCTT
The DNA here is from genome assembly GCA_037975125.1 of Latrodectus hesperus. Taxonomy (NCBI): domain Eukaryota; kingdom Metazoa; phylum Arthropoda; class Arachnida; order Araneae; family Theridiidae; genus Latrodectus; species Latrodectus hesperus. The sequence goes on along the minus strand of JAJQOW010001364.1, from coordinate 3,038 downwards.
TTCAAGGGTGGAGTTTCATTTCAAGTGTTTGTTTGTTTTTTTGAGGATAGCTTCGCTGAAGTGTAAATAAAGTGAAACAATTAGGTTGCTACTATTTAAGTTTTGATGTGTTGAGCATTGGAACAAAATTAATTTTTCATTAAAACATTTATGCTATGATAAATTATTCTTTTAATTATTAGAATAAAAATGAGACTTTATCAGTAGGTAAACTTATTCATAGGACTATAAAATATTTTGCCTTTCGTTGATAAATTAACAAAATATATTAAACAAAATCATAATAAGAATCGATCCTAAATATTTTTTCAATAATCTTGCAGTTTTCCTATTATTATTAAATAAATATTAATGTTTAAATTTCAAAATGTAAGTAAATACAAAGTTACAATGACAAGAATTTTCATAAATTATAGCATATATTTCTGCCCTTAAAATATTTTTCAATCAAAATCTAATATATATATATATATATATATATATATATATATATATATATATATATATATATATATCATAAACATTTTCGAATGATATGGATAAAAATTACAATATGCTTTTAACATTATTTTGCAAGTTAATAAACAAATCTTTAAGTTTTTCACACGCAATTTAATCACGGTTGTTTTTATCCTTAATACAGCTGAATTTTTAGAAATTATTGCTCAAGCTATTTTCTTTGTTTATAAAGAGTTTAAATTAATCAAATTATACGTATGACATTATTAAAGAAAATAAGAGTGGACAGCATTAAGTTTTAATGGTGAAAATAATAAATATTTACAAGCAAATTAAAATTAGTCACGTCAGTTTCATTTTCAATGATGATTGCTTTTTTTTAACTGAAAATAGTTGAGAGCATTATTTTAAATATAAAATTTTAGAACACAATTTAGCTAAAATTTTTATAATTTGCTCCTTAACTATATTTTCCTGCGTAGTAAACCTTACAACATTATGTACCCAAATATTTCTTTCTCATTGTTAATTATTATACATTTCTGCATATATAAGAGTAATTTATGATCACAATAACTTTCTATAGTTAATTTTTATAGCTGAAAGTAAATTTCTCCATTTGTATTTCATACAATTATTATTATTATTGCAATTGACAGTAAAATTAAACATTTGTCAAATTATTCTTTCAAATTCTTCATGTAAAAATTTAAATATTGTTCTAATACTGTTAATTGTATGAAATATAAAAATATGCAAATTTATAAGAATTAATGGTTAAATACCAAAATATATAATAAATTTCCATATTTTGTAAAACAGAAAAAGAACTTCTGTCTTATACAAAGTAATAATTCATTTATTATTATTATTATAATGCATGTTGAGAGGATCATTTTCGACACTTTCAGCACTACAACGTGTGAATGCGATGGCACCCAATGGGTACGCCATCTTGGACCACAAAAATGGATTGCATCTTCGTAATTTAGAAGCAGCAGGAGACCCCCAGACTTAGTCTCTGTTCCCTCCAGAAGTATAATTTCACATAGAGGACATAGCAATCACGACATGTTTAAACGTGTCCCATTTGCTATTAACGAATAAGACGGACCTCTGATTGTGTCAGAACTCTAACTTATTACCTTCAGACAAAAAGAACGAAAATACTAACCAGTGAAGATCACGGCCACTAATAACGCGTTAATACAATCATAATAAGTCCTCATCATATTTTTAAAAATCATATTTGACTTCTTATACATGCATCTGGACCATAAGAAATTCGTGCAAATAAATTAATTTTATCATGAGCTTTGGCTCATAACAAAAAACATTCATAATCTGTTCTTATTAGGCTGTTCGGAAAGTTATTTCGTTTTTTATAAAAATGAAAAATGTATAAAATTTGATTGAATTATATATATTGTCAATTCTAGTGCAATAATTGTTGCCCTCTCTCTTTCTGGTAGTACTATGAATCCACACTCTCAAAATGGTTGGTTTTTACAAGCAAAAAAACTGATTCAGGTGCGAAAAACGAAATTACTTTCCGAACAACCCAATATAATAAACCGAATTTATAAAAGAAAGCCTAAGACTGAATCTTTTGATTTTAGACGGAATGTCAACAGGCTTTCGTGAGCAAAGACATTTGTTGCGATGATGCAGCTTTCTCCCCAGCTATCATTGAGATTGGATTCATCGATGAAGATGAGATAATCAGTGATTTGTCGGAGTTTTCAGCGAGTGAAGAAGACAAAGTAAGAAAAGCTTTATTTAAAATAGTTTCAATATAATTTTTTTTTTATTTCAGTAAGATAGTTTCAATATTAAAACCAATCGCTTAGTAATCATTATTTGTATTGTGATTTCAAACTCGGTAAAATTTGTATATCAATAATTCTTTAATCCAAAGATTCTTAAAAAGAATTCAAAACTCAAATAATCAATTTTTCTCATCAATTTAAATTTTTCAAACTTTTTATTAAAAAATCACTAAATGTTAATTATTTTTCTTAGAAATTTTAATATTAATCAATGATTGATTGATATCGGGTCTCTATGCAAGGCGGGCAGTTGTGTGTGTCCCTCTCATTGGACAACAAAGAAGGGCCCATTTATCTTGGACAAGAGAACACGTTTCTTGGGCTAGATAGCGAAAGGGTTCTGTATGCTTTTCCAGATAAGTTTCAATTAACACGGAAGAGCGATTTAGGATTTATGTTGATCTGGAGAGAAAGAAGCACCAGATACCATCAATCCAACACTGGGAAAAGACACAATTATTGCGGTGGTGGAATAATGGCTTATCAGGGATTTCACGTGGTGGTCATCTGACCTGCAGGGAAGGGTAGTGACTGGAGTGAGATATCGGATGAAATCCTTGATCCATACATATGTCCACTCATATGCAGGTGCACAGCTAGCAATGATTTCATTCCAAAGAATAATAACACACTGCCTCATTGAGCTGTAGCTATTGAGGAATATCTTGAGGTCATTGTTTTGAAGAGAATGAAATAGCCAGCTCGATCTCTAGACCAGAATCCCATAGATAATCTCCGGGATTATCTTGG
>JAJQOW010001363.1:0-52578 GCA_037975125.1 Latrodectus hesperus | reverse complement strand
ATCAGATACCATCTTTTTTAATATTTTTTGCATTATATAAATTATTTTATTTATCATAATTGCTTATAACATAAAATTTGCGAAGTATTTTCTTACCATATGAGTATACAGATCCATATCAGCTAGTTTAGCTTCATATTTTCTTTCACTAGGTAGAAAAAATAATCTAATGAAAGAAATGTATACTTACAATAGTTTCAGAAAATAAGGACGTCAATCAAATGAAAAATAAAAAGCATTTGAAATATATTGAGTTACATTAAATAATTTTAATATTTAAAGGGATATTCAAATTTTAAGTTATCCTAATTCAAATTTAAAAAAAGTTATAAACACTCTTAGGATCTCGAAAATATTTAAATGTGTGTACAGTGACTTTTAATTTACATTATATTATTTTGTTTACATTATTGGTTAAGTTAAGAACTAATTTTTAAAATAAAAATACCAACTAGGTTCGGTAAAGAAGCGGGTACCCCTTAAATTCACAAAAACATTTTGCGATAAATATTGAAGATAAAATTTGTGTGGTAACGCTTGAAACCCTATCTTAGTTTAACATGTGTATAGCGACAGCAACCATTTTGTCAGTCACATCTTGAGGCTTATCAAGGGGTACCGGATTGTAAATTTTTATCGTGTAACTTTTTTGATTTTAGAATTTGAAATTTTTCAGCATGCTTTTATATAACAATATTCATGTATAAGGTTTAATAGAAGATTTTCAAATGTAAATCAGCAGTCATGCATTTTTTCTGCACTTAACTTTGTTGCCATATGAAGAAAATATTTCTATTTATCATTAAAAAAAAGTTTACCAATAAATTTGATATCTAGCATTAAAACTAATTTCAAAAAAGGATAAAAAATAGAAAAGATAGTATTAAACATTTTTCCGATATATTTTAAAAGAATATTTGATAAAATATAAAGTATATCACTAATGAAAATAGCATTTATGAATATTAGTTTCTATAACAGATGATTTTTAATCCCATTTAAGCATTATTTCAATTATTTAAATCTGCCACATATACAATAACATTATTCTAAGTTTTCTATAATTTAAAAATTATGTACGCAGTTATATTTTCAGAAATTAAGATTTCATAATCAATAATTTTTTTTCAACAATACATCTAAATAAGTAATTTGAGTTAATGAGCACTTTTCAGAAAAATATTAATAACCATGAATATTCTTCTCTTAAGACAGTAATTTCGTAAAAACATAAAGTGTTACTTATTTAATTTGATAGACTAATTTTTATAATAAAATAAATTGTTTTTCATTGAATTATTATCAAAGTATAATTTTCCGCTCATAGATATAATTAATTTGTTCAATTTCATAAACGTAATGTAAGGAAAATTTCTTTGAATATTATTTGTAAGATTAAAAATAACATATTTATTTGTTTTCTCCTTCAAAGAAATAAATTATTAAAATTGTGATTTTTTACTGAACAATTTATTAATATAAATAAATACAAGCATCATGTAATTATATATAAAATGCTGTCTTCAGAAGCCATAGATTTAAAAACACTTGAAAATTCTGATTATAATTTTATTAAGTTTAATTAAAAGAATACGTTTATTAAGTTTGCTCGTAATGAAACTTACTGACAAGCGGGTTGACACTCCAATGTACATTCTTTAGTTGCATTAATCGAAGTACCTTCATCATCTATAATAAAAATCTTATACTACTAGTTGTATCTAATAATTGCTTACATTATAATAACTGAGCATAACATTTAAACATTTACATAAGTAGTGTATCTTGACAGTAGTATAGCTAGTTCCAATTTGTCAAGTTAATGATTTTTAAGTTTTGCGTCATAACGATATCATGGGTAGACGGTAAATATGTTAGGAAGTTTCAACAAATTAACATAATTTAAACTTATTAAAATTACTTCATTGGGCATAGCTGCCGTATAACTCAGCATGCCAAATTCTGAGTAGGGTGATTTTTTGGTGATTTTCTTGTTTATGTGGCAACAAAGTTTTTATTACATCATATAGATGGAAACCTATAAGAATTATTTAAGAATATCTAATTTTCGCAATTATAGTATTTACGTCATTGCGAGATGTCAGAATACGTCATCCTGTCAACATTTCTTCGTCGCCAAAAATTCAGAATCTGGCAGGCTGGACTATACGACATCTATGCCCTTCGTTGTTTTGTCAAAACTTTATTCATTTCAGGATATACATATTTAACACATATTTTTACTCAAAAACAAATATGCAAAATACTATGCAATAAAATTCGGTTGGATTTTTAATAGTTTTAAGCAAATTATTTTTAAATTAAAAAGTAAGCGTACTTAATACCTTAATTGGTTCAAAATATAAAATGACTAAAAAGATGTATACATTGTTTTCACCATCCAAATTTTTCTAACTCGTATCATCAAAATATATTTTTTGTGTTGTTTTTATGTGGCCATTGAGGAAGACAGTAGTCAAACATGTTATGAACTTGCCAGACAATTTATCTTTTCCAGTGGTATTATTATGCTTCATCCTTAAAACTTAGGTAACATATACAGGCTAAGGAAGTAGGTTACGCTCTGTTGAAAGTCCATAAGGAACAACGAGTTTTAGGCTGCTTATCATTGCTTTGTCACCACCATAGCGCATCTACATTTAATTGAATACTGACTCGTGAGGAAAAGTGGATGTTGTACGACACTTTCAGGAGTTCCATATATTAGTTGCCACTCCAAGATACAGTCCCGCACAGCGCAAAACCACCTATGCTCCCATTCAAGATTATGCTTTGTGTCTGCTGTACTGGTGAAGTGATTCACTAAGAGCTGTTAACATCTAGACAAATGGTCACTGCGGATCTGTATTCGCAGCAGTTGGAACGTGCGCAGCAGTCATTGCAAATAGAAGGAGTCAGGAATGGTTAATCTCAAGTGTGTATTGTTTCTGGCTGATAAAGCGAGGTCGCATGTCACACGGCTGGCCAGGAATACCATACATTCTCTTGGTTTAGAGATTGCATACCATCCTTTTTACTCACCTCACCTTCCATTATCAGATTACCTCGTCTTCAATTCCCTGGACAATCCTTTACCAATGAGAAGACTTGCATCAAGTACTAACGGACTTATTTGCATCCAAAATCCCTAAGATTTATTGCACGGACAGAAGAAGATGGCAGAACTAGAGACATGTTGGTAGACAGTTCTGGATGCCGATTACTTCGAAAACTAACAATACGCTACACTTCCTGTAAGTGATGTTCTTTTGAGTTATAAGAAACGGCAAGAACTTTCTTGTTTACCTTGTATTCAGGTTTCTTAACCAGTCTTATCAATTAATATTTTGCTATACGATACATCAGTCTCGAAGTTAATGATTATACAATTGTTTGTGTTTCTTAAAACAGCTTTACATGTATTTTTGAAACGAAAGTCTCATGTAATGCTGCGAAGCCCTATTCTATTTTGAATGTAATTTGTTTAGTGATACATAGAAAAATAAATTGAAATTACCATTTGTAATTTTGTTTGTCATTATTTATTCCTCCAAAACCTAAGCAAATTAATTAACAATTGGGTTATTATTTCGAAATAAAAGGATTTGATTTAGTGATATATATATATATATATATATATATCATTCTCTATTTTGCAACCAATTTAAATGTAGAATTTGAAGTTCTCTTATATTAAATCATTCAGCATTCTTGGTGAATGGAGTGAATGAATCATATTTTAAAGAAATAATTTATGTCCTCTTCTGCATAGATAAATTTTAATTTATTCTATTAACTGTAAATGAATTGTTAACTCTCAGTGTTATAATGAGAAAGGAGTCTCTTTAGTTTTTCAATTAATTACATAACATTTATTCAACGCTAATTTAAAAACTCTGTGCTGAGATTATTTAAATTAATGTTCATATATCTAATCCTTCCTAATAATCCTAATAATGACTGATTTCAAATTACTATGCTAGATGATTGTTCAGAGTATGCATAATTGTCATATAGGAATTTTAAGCAAAATGTTCAATCCAATTGCGTAGTATGAATAATAAAATGGGCAGTTTTATAACTTTAACTATAAAAAAGTTATAGTTAGATGAATTTCATCAAAATTATTTGGTCCCTCAAAATAAATAAATAAATATTTTCCAATATGTAAAATCGTCTTGTAGCTTTAGAAACAAGCCTTTATTTAATCTTTACAATTAAATCTTACAATGGAGGAAATCATACATGAGTTATGAATTTTCCCAAGCAAAATGTTTTATTTGTTGTTTATGATACGTTGATTAAGAAAATTTAGAGTTAGTTATATATTAAACTTTTTACAAACTTTTAATTTTGGAAATCGGCATTGAAGCAGTGAAATTTATTTTTCGACACTGCGTGCAATTTCATGTAACTCTTCGGTTAAATGAATATGTTCTTCATAAAATAGTAATAATTTAATTGCAAAATTCATTAGGAGTAGCTTTTATAAAGTTAATGATAAAACAATCAACTTTAGTTGTGGCGGCGATATAATCATTCATTGTAACGGTAGTAAGTTGGAGAAAATTATCGCCGACATTAACACAATCAATAACGTATAAATTAATTGTAATGACTATTAATGAAGAGGATTTTAATGTTTGAAATCTTAAGATATTATGGAAAGAATTTGTGCAGCACCATTGAAATAGATTGGAGGATAGAAGAAATTATTAGAGCGGAAGCTCAAAACATAAGTAAAAGCATGTTTTGCAATGTATCTACAAGATCATGAAGGAACAATGATTTTTCAGTTAATTTGTATTTTCATTCACTTCATAGGTTACAAAATAGACTACCGTGGTGATCTGGTTAGTTTAGGCATTCTTTCTCGTTATTGGAAATCATTATCATTATCAGATCCTGACTCAAGCAAAGATTCGTCGTGTTCGCAAATGGTGGCTGGTCCCTTTGTTCTCCCAGTAAAATGATACCTTTAAGGTGGTTAGTCAAATTTGGGAGTCTAATGCCTGGTACTTGATTATTCTATTATAGTTATTATAATTGTTATTACTTCTACCTGGTACTGCCTGGTACTTGATCATATTTTAGATTTGTATTTTACATTTGCATACATGTATTTGAGTTTAGAGGATTTTAGGTTTTACAATGACCAATGAAAATTATCTTGTAATTCAATTTTGACATCACTATTCGAAAAATTAAAATAATAGTCATGAATGCAAATTTATTGGAGTGAAATTTAATATAAATGTGATTTAATCCGTATTTATTTACCTAAAATAAATTCATTTCTAGATCATTTTATATCAAGTTAAATGTTGTGCAACAAGAGTAATATTATTCAATTAGTTTTTCAATATTTCATATTATGTTTAATTAAATACGTCATTCGTATCCATTATTTAAATTTGATGTAAAATATAAGCTCTTACGTGCATCTTGATCAAATTAGTTTGAAATATTATTAGTGATGTTAGCAGCATTTAAACTGAGCATGGTTTGGATTTTGTATCAGTCGCACTCAAAAAATAATTTTTAAAATATTTTGAGTAGAATGATTCCATGTAAATAACTTGCACATTATTTTGTATTAAATCAATACAGTTTTAAGAAATATACATGTGCGACATGTTAAAAAAATCTTCAATGCTTACTTTTTGATGAAGAATTTAAAAACTTTATATTTTTCAAAAACTATATTTGCTGTATTAAATACTTACAAAACCTGCATATAGGCTCATAATGAGGATAAGATGTGTATTTGTCAACACATTGATTCAAAGCAATGGCTTTGTTTATTTTGCAACTTTCAATACACATCTGTAAATAAATAAAAGAATAAGCTAATTAGCGAATTTTGAGTCAACAGTTATTTATTCTATAATATTTGTAATGCTAAAATCATTAAAAAATTTCAAAACAAACTTAAATCATACCAATAAATTACAGAATTTATGCGTTTGTAATAAAATAGAAAATTAAATTTTTATATACAAAATTGCTTACATCATATAAATCAATAGAATAAAACCATTGCCTTAAAGTTATCGCTTTAGCAACAGCATTCCATATACAATATGTAATATTTTCTTCCTATTTTAAGGGAAATATTGATTATATTTCTAATTTAAATAATTACTGTTTCTAATTTCCATAATTTCTAACAGTTTTGACAATATCATTTTTTGAGTAAATTTATGTACTATTTTATATTAGAAATAACATAAAGTTTTTAATTCTAACTAATTTTATATGTTTTACATTAGCGAATATTATTCTTTTAGAAGTTATAGAATATATGAATTTCTTTTAAGGATTTTTTAGTTTTTATTTGAAGGAATTTTATTAAAGTAGAAAATTATTAATTACATAATTTTACAATTTATTTTATAGTCAAAAAAGTGTAAAAATATTTATAAATAAATATATTTCTTTATTACAAATCAATATGGAAGACAATTATAAGAATTGAATTTTTCTAATTAAAAAGTTTATTTAAGGAAAAGTGTAAATAATAAACACAGGAGAATTGTTTTAAGTTAATAATAACTTTAATTTTATAATTTTAAGCTTTAAATATTCGTTTTTACATAAATTTCTATTTGAAGGAATTTTTATTTCTTTTTAAATTAATGATTACTTAAAACTGGCCTAAACATATTTCAAAAATTGCCAATTGTACGTAAAATATTTATTGCAGAAAGAAAAATAAAGTTTATATTAAAATTAAGCATTTTTTTCTTTTGCTAAACGAAGTGAAACGCATGAAATGTCTTCAACAACTTAATCAGACGCACATTTAAGTTGATATATTTATAATAAAGATATTAATTACAGTGATAATTATAATTATATTTTAATAGTATTGATTAAATTAAGTTATAAATTAATATTATTGTCACTAGATTAGAATATGTGTTAAAAGAATATTCATTATCGAAAAACATAAGTATCATAAACTATATTTTATAAGACATTTTATGTCCCAAAGATGATAGTTTGCAAACTTTTAAGCTAATATTTTAATATTAAAAAATAGTTTATTCATTTTAATAAAATTTTCAAAAAATCTAAACTTTTAAGATTAGCAGAACTTATATTATTTTTTTCGCTGTATTATTATGTATATTATTAAAATTGTATAATTACTTAATTATAGATTGTATAGTTACTATTATAGATTTATTTCCTTTTACTAAATACCTTTTAAGTTTTTAGTTTCCTGCTATAAAATTCACTTAGATTTTTTTTGTTGATAATATATCAAAAATATTAAATAGTGTCTTGTGCGCCAATTATTTTGCAAGAATAAAATCGATTTTAAACATTTAAAATAATAAACATAATTTAAATTTTATTTACATATTATGCATTTTTTGCATCCATAATAAAAATAAAACCCTATTAATTGCACGTTTTAAATATGTCATGATTTATAGATTATTTTTTAAATTTGTAGCATAATTTATCAATTAAATCCATACAGTTATTGAGAAAATGAAAAAAAGATTTGAATTAAATATATTTTAAACCAACTTTGCAAATATTGAAATAGACCATATAAAATAGAATAATACAAGGAGAGCGTTATAAATATTTTTAGAAAAAATTATTTAAGTTTCTAGAAATCATTTCGTTTAGTGCTAAAAATTGAAGAACCTCAAATAAAAGCAAGATTTAGGCAGTTGGCACTTAGAAAACCTCATTTTTAATAGAAAAATGTTAAATAAACTTTCTCCATATTATACCTTGAGATTTTCAGTTCAATGTAATATGTTCTAATACGAATTATTGGCATAGATGCAGAATGATCCAGGATGCCAAATTCTGAATTTTTTGGGGACGAAGAAATGTTACCAAAATAACGTATTATAACTTCTCGCGATGATATAAATACTAGGGTTGCCAAAATAGAATTTTCTACATAATTTTTATAGGTTTCCATCGCTATAATGTAATAAATACCAGGTTTCCAGATAAACAGGAAAATCCGCAAAAAAAATCGCCAAACTCAAAATTTAGCATCCTGGACTACATGGCATTTGTACCGAAATATTGTTTTAAATCATACATATCACAAAATAATAAATGCCAAAATTACAGTAACAAAATTGTTAAGACATTGGTAAAGTTTAATAGACTAATATCAATGAAAAATACACTTCCACAAAACCTGTGCAAAACTTAATTAGAGAAAAAAATCATTGAAATCTTTTATTAGAAAAGAATTCGATTTACAAAATTGTCTAAATCAAATGAAGAAAGCACGGAACATGTTTCAGAATTTTTTAAACATAAATTAGCCTTTACATCTTTTGTTATAAATGTTTACTTGTTTACAGGAATATTTCTAAAAATCTGTTTTCATAAGTACACTGTTTTTAGAAAACAGCAGTTTGTGAAAATTAATCTTTTCATCACTACGTTTACTTCCATATGAAAAATTATCCTTTCAGATCAGCTTTCATCGATTTGAAACTTTCCGTTAATGAAATTAGTATCATGGCGAAATAATGTTTTGCCGTCAAAATAACAAGATAACAGATGTAAAAACCATGCTTTTACTTATAAATTTTACTTGATGGTGTGTTGTATTGAAATTTGCGTCGTAAAAATTGTTATTATAATAAAGAATAATCTTAAAAATTGTTATTTATTACAATTATTTTCGGAAAACATTTTTCAATTAATTAAAAAACAACTATCGTAAATAAAGCAATTTTCCTTTAGAAAATTTAAACTGTTTCTTTTTCTTCTTTTCTAACGATGTTTTTCTTAATTATAATGAATTTCTTCTTACTAAAATATTGAAAAAATTATGTATTTTATTACCAGTAATTAATAACTGGTAAAAACTCGTATTATATCACTAATTAAAAGGCTTCAATCAAAACTTATTTACCATAATTAACCATGTATATTCTTACACAACATTTATCAATTTGATTATCATAAAAGCAGTCTTTATTTGTAAAACAAAGATACGTCTTTGAAATCTTTACATAAGAATACAGTTTATTTAGAATTTAATCGTTTTTGACAAAATTTTAAAGACTTTCACTTCTAACATATTTAAAAACTCAAATATATACATCAAAATTCTGTTTAAATTGAGCAGAACATACAGGCGCACAGTATTAAGATATTTTAAGTTATATATTTTTATCATTATGTTTTTTAATTCAACCCAATGTTTCAATCCACTATATTTTTCTAGAAAAAAGAAATAACAAAGTTACAATATAAACAGTTAAATATTAATGATGAAAATCATTACTGTTCCAATTTTGTGAAACCATGTATTAAAGACACTTTGTATTCAAAAAAGTTCAAAACGTGATAAATTGAAATCATTTTCAATAAAAATCTCATCGAAGAAATGATCATCAATGTGATACAATATAACAGTATCACAAATGATTTGCGATACAGTTATAGAAATTCGTAAATATTAGTCTCGAATTAAACATTAATTAATTGTAATTAAGCATTTAGTTTACTTAAAATATATAAAATAAATAATTTATACTTACAATTTCATTCAGAGGACCAGACCCATTATTTTTCCTCCATAATGAAAGGTAATCTGTACAATTTGTTCGGTATGGAGGGGGCAATCGTATCGTCTCATACTAAAAATTAAATTTTTTTAATTCACTTGAGTTTGTTTTTCAATATAAAATATAATATAATTAATGCTGCCCAAATTGGATAGTGGTCAGCGTGCCTGACTACGGAAAAGGAGGTCCTGGGTTTGAATCCCGGTTCGGGCATGGATATACTTTCTCTCTCTATCTATCCTGTCTTTGTCCTTTCCCTGTATGAATGAGGTGTGAATAGTTGCCTACCCTATGAACGGGTACCTATGGTATGTGAGTACTGAGGAAGTAGGACTTCGCACCAAAAAAATGGTTCAGTTGAAAATGTGAAGCAGCGCACCTATATTGCCAGCCTGGCTGGTACACGACAACAACAATAGCAAGATAATTAATATTATTGATTACACAAGATAAATATATTATCTTTAAAAAAATTGGAATAATTGTAGGTTAATGTATTTGGTAAATGCAAGTAAAATCCTGATTCTGCAGATTAATTTTTGTTATACTCAGAAAATAATCAAAGAGATTATTCAACAGCTTATAATAAAATGTTCCATTCGTAGAGCTTGAAATATTCCATTATACTGAAATACTTAGGAGTATTCAAAGATGCAAAATAAACTCTCTTCATATCTCACACATGAAACGTTTATTTTATGACATAAAATATGTGAAATATATAAGCGCACACACATATTTTTCAAGAAGTAATCCAAGAAAGGCATTTTAAAATTATTGGGTAAGAATGATAAATCCTTTCTTACTTACACATTACAAGTTTGATAAATGCTTTACAGCAATGAGCCCATATGCTCTTTCTATAAATATAGATTAACAGCAAGGCGTCCATGAATAACTTGTGAATAAATTTTTGTATGTGATGAACAAGGAAAAACTTTTAAATCGAAACAACTCATTTTATGCTTTGATTGCCTCAACAGATTTATTTCTTGAATTCGATAGGCAATTACTTTAAATGCGATTAATTTTATAATTATTTAGTTTAATTTTATGTATAGTTAATGTGTTATATTTTTCTGTACATATTCACCGAAAACTGTGTTCTGAGTTCAATCTCAGCCAATAGTGTATATTGAAAGAAGGGTATTGTGCCTCTGCCTTCTGCGAACACGTCTATCGAGGTGAGCGGTTAAAAGATTTTTTCGGATTTCCTCCCATACAAGAACACGGCCTACAATTTATGTAAAGTCCTCTTGAAGACAATTTTCGTAGTGGACATTAAAATACCTTAAAATGACCTTCGGTCATCAGGCTGTCCGCTATGCGTTGTCAAATGTTCATATCTGCCCATAATTAATGTGCAAGCTCTGCACAGTAATAGTTAGCTTATTTTCCTATAAAGCAACAATTTGTGGATTGTTTAAATATTTTTAATGATCCGGAATTTCCTTTAAACTGTTAGTCTAAGTCTAATTAGCTTTCTTGTGCAGAATTAACATTTGAGATTAACATTGCTTCTTATACAGTATGATCGCGCTTAAGGTATATCCTATTTTCTTGAATCTTGGCATCAAATATCAGAAATGTCTCATGCAAACTTAAATCACAGTATTTGTTTTTAGAAATACTACTTAAATTGAGTGGTCATAGCTGCTTTTATGTGAAAGGAACATCAAAGCTCTGCAATTCTAGCATTATAAACTTTAAATATGAATAATAATATGGATCAAAATTGGATCTCAGTAAACCAGAATTTTTCCATATTTTATCACCACAAAATGGTTTATAATATTGTTCATTAAATATTTTCCTATCAATTTGATGAAACTACTAGAAAATCTCCTATTTTTAAGCTTTATTTTGTTATAATAAAACATTGTGCGCCTAAATATATATATAAAAAGTTTTCTTTCTTGAACATAGTAATAATCAAGGGAAGACAGCATAACGTAATTTTAAATTATGTATTACTTTTTCTCTTAATGAATATCTGCAGAATGAAATGTTATTTAAAAATAGTATAGATAAATTTTAGATATTTCATGTCTTAGATGAGTGATGTCTTTGTGTCTTAGATAATTCATGTCATAATTCCAAAAGTCCGAATAAATATCTAATATTCATTATGCAAAAAATTTGATTTACCATTAAACAATTTAACCATGATTAAAGTAAATGTGTTTAATATGAATAAAAATGATAATAAAATTGGAATATTTATATACAAAAGAAATATTTTTTGGCTTGTCTCATATGTTCATAAAAATATTCGGCTGTTATTTTGTTCTTATTTATATCTAAAGCCCAGAGTATTATCTCCTATTAATTTGATCTTAGCTTTATCTGCTCCCAGTTTACATGTTGTTTTGATTGAATTTACATCTAACGCCCAGAATATTGTCTCCTATTATTTTCATCTTAACTTTATCTGCTCCCCGTTTACATGGTGTTTTGATCTAATTTACATCTAACACCCAGGGTATTATTTCCTATTATTTTGATCTTAGCTTTATCTGCTCCCAGTTTACATGTTGTTTTGATCTAATTTATACATCTAATACTCAGAATATTATCGCCTATTATTTTGATCTTAGCTTTATCTGCTCTGAGTTTACATGTTGTTTTGATCTAATTTACATCTAACGCCCAGAGTATTATCTCCTATTATTTTGATCTTAGCTTTATCTGCTCCCAGTTTACATGTTGTTTTGATCTAATTTTCATCTGATGCCCAGAATATTATTGCCTATTATTTTGATCTTCTTTGCATCTGACTCTCATAGTATTATTGTATATTATTTATTTACATCCGAATCCTCTCTATTTAAGAAACATTTATGAAGGTTAAGAAAATCTTTTCTTACCGAGCTGACATGAGCGATGTAATCTCGGCCCCTTTCTAGATAGTTCCCCGTTACATAGGGATTCAATATATCTCTTCGATCATGTATAGAAAAGTAGAATCCTTGTGGATCTAAGTAATAGAAATTCTCTTCCGGAAACGTTTTGAGAAAAATTTCAAAATCTGTAAAATAAAATTCATTGAGCTTTCATTATAATGGTAATAAAATATTTTGTGCAAAATCTTATTTTATTGATGATTTTAATAAGATATACTCGGAGAAATTATTTGTCAAGTCAAAATATATGTAATACAAATAAGTGTCAAAAAAATTAACATAATTGTGGGAGTGTTTCGGGTATTTATCATGAACACAGATTGTAGTTTCAAAATATTAATGTAAAGGAAATGCACTAAAAAACTACACGCATGAAAAAATCTTAAATAAATGAACAAAGACTTATGAAAAGTCTAATGCTTTTTCGATTAGGTTTAAAAAAGTAAATGAAACTCTTTAAACAACTTTAGTTGAGTGCTATAAAAAACCATCTCAAATTTTATCTTAATTAAAGTATTGTCATCAGCATGTGTAATAAAACCAATCATTAACGCAGAATCTTAGCCAAAATAGTAAAACCAAATTTTAGAATGTTCTGAAATTTTCTTTATATTGTTGAGGAGAAAAATGCATAAATTTAAATTAAAAATGTAATACATAATATCCAAATTTATTACAATATTTTCATTGTTTTTCTAAATTAATTTGATGACTCATTGTTTTCAAGATTTCTCTAATTATATTAAGAATTACAAGGCACACACACACATTTTTGTGTAGGTTGCTGTGTAGATGGAATTAAGTTCAAATGAAATGTCAATGCTTTAAATAAATCTTACACTTCTATTATAAAACTTAAATCTTTGCTCAATTTAAAAAATCTTTAATTTTAATCACATCTTTAGAATTATAAGTTTGACCATAGATATTTATAAAATTACTTATATTTTTCGTAATTTCAGAAAATTTATATATTTAGGAAAATAATTCAAAGTATATTTGTTTAAATAATGATGTTTTATAAATTTTATTTTCAAGTTATATTTCAACTATCCTAATCAACAAAATGAAACGTAACGACTACGAAATGATTTAAATTATTTTCTCACTTTAAAAACATGTATTTTATCTTTTTTGGAAACTCAAAAAACTGTTAATATAGATATAAAAAATCTAAATAAAAGGATAACGAAAATAATGCTTATTTTTTGTATTTAAAGAAATACTGCAATTTGAACTATCAATTTTATTAATATTTTTTAAAATATTGAAAGAAATTTATTTAAAAAATGCTTTTTAATAACATGATATAACAGTAATAATTTCAAACATCTTTCTCAACATTCTTTTGATTTTCGTAAATTTAAAAGAATCTTCTTTATTTACTTATGTATATTATTCGAAAAAATGCTGGTTGTTTCAAGATTTTTATGAGTTGCAGTTAATTTATTATGTGTAACAATATTTGAACCGAGTGAAATTGAATGAGTTTAGTAACTCGTCAATATACTTCGATGACAATTCTTCTTTTCCAAAACCTTATTTGCAAATAAAATTACCGTTAAAAACTATTTTAATGTGATATTTTTAGATTCCTTAAATGATATTTTGAATTTGTGATAATTTTAATATATTACTGTATAAAAATATTAATGTCTTATGTAAACTTAATATATTCACTTTATATTTATTTATATAATACGCACATTCAATTGAAAACATCAAACAGATGACGTATAATCCAGCATATCAAATTTTGAACTCTTTTGGCGGCGAGGAAATGTAGCCAAGATGACATATTGGGTCGTCTCGTAATGACATATACTAAGGTTGCCAAAATAGAGATTTCTACATATTTATTATAAGTCTTCATCTCTATTATGTAATAAAAACCAAGTTGCCAGATAAGAAATAAAATCCACCAAAAAATCACCTAACTTAGAATTTGGAGTGC
This sequence comes from Latrodectus hesperus, assembly GCA_037975125.1. Classification (NCBI taxonomy): domain Eukaryota; kingdom Metazoa; phylum Arthropoda; class Arachnida; order Araneae; family Theridiidae; genus Latrodectus; species Latrodectus hesperus. The sequence continues at coordinate 38,155 of JAJQOW010001363.1, read as the reverse complement.
TGGATTATATGGTATCTGTGCCAAAAACATTATAAATATTATACATATCATTAAATTTCATTATGAATTTTAGCTAAAATGTATTTCAAAACACAAACTTAAAATGTTTGGGTAAACTTCATCAACAGAATATGGTTGATCCAACTGAGATTCAATTGTGTAGCATATGGCTGGTTTTCCGGATTTTGTCACAAATGGAACAGGGCGGATGCTGTAAATGCAAAACCTATATTAATTTGCTTAGTATAATGTCTTTATAAAAATTTATGCCACAGATTATTATTAGGTATATAAATATATAATCTCTTATTTCTACAACCAAGAATAGCCAGAAACAAAAAACTTCTTTCTTTTTCTTGAATAAATAAATATACTTTGTATATATGTAATTTTGTTATAAAAAAGTAAGGAATTAATATTTTTAAACTTAATTCTTTTGCTTTATTGTTGATAATCACATTATTGTATGTAATATACGAAAGTTATTTATGATGTATTATTTTTCGTCACACTTTTCAAAAATAATTTTTTATTTTTTTCGACTTTTTTTAGGGTTTTGTTTTTATTTTTGAATATTTTAATAAAGAAAATTTATTGTTCATATTAAGTCTTTTAATGATATGAAACCGAAACTAAAAATAGTACTTAGACAATTTAAAAAATTAATATAATAGAAAGTTGACTATATATTGCATCATGTGTAATACATTACTTAAAAATGATAGATGTCGCAATTTACTTTAATTAAATAAGGCCAGGTAATTGAACTTTAGTAATACATAAACACAAACAAAGTTTAATAAAAAAATAATGTGAATAATAATTGTTCCCAAGCCGATTGATGGTTGAGTGGTTAGCGCTCCTGACTCCTGAGCTTTGGGTCCTGTGTTCGAACCCCGGATCGGTTATGAATGTTACTTTCTTTGTCTGCCCTCTCTGTGCTTCTCCGTCCTTACCTCTGTGATGATGTTTGAATGTGGCAAACCTTATAAACGGGTTTGTGGTGGTATGACGCGGGCAACGCTTCTCGCCTTCGTGACTTGGTTCACAGGTGCCCGCTGGGTAACGACAAAATAAGTAGCAGTTTCTGGCCTTGTTGTGGCATAGGGATCATCACCCAAGTGCACGCCGTTGGAAAAGAAAATGTTTATAATTTTATTCCATGCTCAAAATTATTCAGTGCAGTCATCAACATTGACTATGTATATTTAATGAAAGCACTTACTATACCAATAAAAATTTAAATGTTAATAATATTTTAGTTAAAAGCATATTAAACCTTACACATACATTTTTTATAATTAATAAGCACTTAACCTAGAAGCATACAAATAATCATCCAAACTTAATAATTGACATGGGATGTGTGTGGCGGAGAGAGAGGGAGAGAGAACGAGTGAGTGAGTGAGAGAGAGAGAGAGAGATAGAGTATATATTCTCACATGATCAAGTGTTCCAAATTTTCACTTACCTTAGGTCATTTACTTCAAAGCACAATAAATATTATTCCATAAAAGATTTTCCTTTATACCAAAAAAGATTTTTTGGTATAAAGGAAAATCTTTATATATTCCACTTATACCAAAAAAGATTTTTACATTGAGGGTGGAGAAAAATTTTAAATCAATACAAATAACGATTAAAAATTGCAAATAACATAAATTATAATTTGAATACCAGTTACAATTATGATATTTGTAATAAAAATTAAAAAAAATTTCTAAGTTAAAACACTTCAATTAAATAAATATTTTTATATTTAATTGATAATTTTAAATTTTTAATAACAATATTTATATAGCAACTTTAACTAGTAGTACGTTCAGAAATTGCAAAAATCAGTGCTTTAACTAATTATCCGTAAGCCATATTTGTCAATCTATCTTTTGTCAGCTGCCAACCGATGGTGAGTTGGTTAGCGACCTTAACTTTAAAGCAGTATGCCCCGGGTTCGAATTCTGGTTTGACCATAGATGTTCCTTTATTTCTCTATGTGTGTTTCGTTATTCATTCACTTTTGGGGCAAAGATGGCATACTCACATGTTGCCCTACATTAAAACTTCGCCGTCATCTACGCCTCTTGTAACGCTGAATTTGATTAAATTCTAAAAGGCAGCCGGACATTAGAAAAAAATCTTTTATCAGCCTATGAATTTGTTTTCCCTTAATTGTAAGTACTTTTTTATCTGCATATCTATGTCTGGAGGCAATAGAGTTCTGAAGAATGGATCGATATTCCTTGTCAACCATTTACAATAGCTCGTCTTATGAACATGGTGAAGAGAAAATCTGCAAATAGCTTCCAATGACATTTCAAATTTATTTGATGAAAAGAGAAACGGCGGGCAGGGAAGTTCAAGAACACACGTTGGTTCTGCAGTACACTTGGCAAACACAATATGCTGTCTGGCTTTTTCTTGTTAATACAGTCAAAGAACTTTTTCTTAAGGCTTTAAGGAAGCTTAAGTTGAGAATGAAAACAGAGAGAACATGTGAAGTTAATCTAATTTTACATTTTTGGAAAACTAAACTAAACTTATGTTTGCGGAAATTGCAACACCATTAAGGAATTGTCATAATTGAATGAAATTTAATACAGATTTGAGTGGTAGGATTGAACTTTCAAAGCAATCAAACAATAACAAGATATCGAATTCAGTACTTTCTGTTTCCACCACGTGTTACAATAAGTGCTGCTGCATTGCATGGCATGGAGTCAAACGAATTTTGAATGTTTGTCTGAGGAACAGCATTTCATATCGTTTGTATGCTCATCCAAAGATCGTTTGTAGAAGCAGAGGACGAGAATCACAAGCGAGACGCCGACCAAAGAAATCCCACAATTGTTCAATCGGCGACATATCCGAGGAATACGCAGGCCAAGGAAAAAGCTGTATATGCTTCGATGAAATGAAGGATTGAACTGTTATAGCAATATGAGGGTGGGCATTGACCTGTTGAAATACAACGCCTGGCAATGCTTGAAGGAAGAGAACGCTTGGGGTTGTAGAATTTCACTTATGTACCGGTTGCTTTTCAGATTCACCACAATTTGTAGCAATTGATATCGTAAATGATATGCTATTGCCCCTCTCCAACCATAACTCCGGGGGTCGTCCACTGTTGCTTTCAATAATGCACTCCGGAAGGTGGCATTTACCCGCATATCGTCTGACACGAATGCAGCCATCATGGTACTACAAATTAAAGCGGGGTTCGGGAAAAAAGCACCAATCAGCTCACCAGTCTTTATGCTGATACACCCATTGTAGCGACAAGCGGCGATGGTTTAGCGTGAGGGAGACCTTATTTAAAGGAGTACTTGGGCGCAGACCAAGCTGCAGCAAAAGTCTACGAGTTGATGAAGCACACAATGAAACACCTGTAGCTATTGACCACTGTACTCTCAATCGTCAAGAGGTAGCTGTACGGCCCGATAGCTCCATGCGGATCAGCTGTCTATCATCGCCACTGACGTCGTATTTCGGGGTCCACTCCCGGATTTCCTAGTTGTGCGATACTCGTCCGTCTACTGCTTCCAAACACGCATCGCTGCGCTTTTGATACGCTGCACACGAGCGGCTAGTGCACGATTAAACAATCCAGCTACACGAAGGCTGGAGATTCCCCCGTTCAAACTCTGTAAGTTGTTGAAATCTCGCTGTCTTTCGCCGAAGAGGCATAAGTAAATATTGAAATAACGTTTACCACTAGCAAATAACCTCCGATAACCATACACGCCTCTCTACAAGCGTCTATTTATTCGGATCCATCCGCGTTCAGAAGGCATTGCTCAGCCTACGTATGAGCTACGGATATGAAATTCTAATAATTTGCATATCATGCCCTACTTAGCACTACATGAAAATTTCTGCTCATTCGCGTAAATGGTGTTCATGGTGTTAAAATTTTTACTAACATAAGTTTAAAAAGGAAAATACCTTAAAATTTATCAGACATTGCAGTAAAAATGTATGCTTATTAATTTTATAAATAAATGAAATAAGTTGCTTCAACATATGAATTTGTTTCCTCTGAATGTTTCCTAATCCTTAAATTCTATTCATTTTAATTCATTTCACAAGTTATTATATTCAATTGATTATCCTGACGGTTTCATTCTCATATTTTAATAAATAATTTTATAAGTTATAATTAAAATACGCCAAACATTATAAAGGCACAGATTTATAGTAATTACAAATAAAAGCATATCACTTACTTACAATCTACTTTATCATAACCAACTTTTTTGAAACAAAAAGCAAAAATGTCTGGTTTTGATCCGAATTTCAGCATTTCTTCCCATGAAAATGTGTCAGTACTTTCCTTAGAATAACTTTCTTCATTTGGTATCTAATGAAAACAGTTAAAAGCAATTAGGAAAGCCGTATATATTTGTAAATCACTATGAAGAGGGAAATCATTTCGGATAATCAGTTATCCATGAAAGTATGGACATATGATTACAAATTCATTAAATTTATAAATTATTCTGAAAATTATTATTTTCATGAAAATTTGTTAAACTTCTTTCATCTTGGAGTATTTGAAAAAAATCAGGATTAATATATATTTATATTGAAACTTGCATGCTATATATGACACTGACCATGAAACATCAGAAAAGGATTTAAAAAAATGATGAAATTGGCTAAGAGAAGGAGACAATAACAGAAAATAAGCGACATTAATTCCTAATTATTACGTATAAAGCAGAGCAAAAAAATTAGCTAAGTAGGTTGTAGGACCACAGTTGATATTGATATATGAAACTAATCCAATATATATATATATATATATATATATATATATATATATATATATATATATATATATATATATATATATAATGAGGTGAGATCTATGAATATATTGCTTTAATTAATAAAATTGTAAATGAGAAATTTTCAAATAAAAATTATGATATTTTTTTTGAAAATTTCTTACTTACAGTATAAAAATTATGATAATTTTTTTATTTGTATGTAGGAAAAAAATATGTTTTAATCCATATCATTCATTTCCTTTCAAGAGTAGTCTTCACTTTATTCATTAAAATTGTATTCCTTCTATTGCATTCATAAAATAATAAACAATACTGGTATTTAATCTCGAAAGGCAAAAAATAATTTCATTCACTTAAATCTATAAATAAAAAATTGAAAACAAAACAATAAAAATAATGTACAAACTCTAGTTATACTTGCGCCTTATATTCATTTTCTGGAATAAAATAAACAATTTTTGCTTATTGAATCATTAACTGATTACAGAAATTGAAGTTATGCATCGCATTGTTAAGTAGGTAATTAAATAATGCATTAAATAAATGATTATTCATTAATAATATAAGTAATTTATTATAAATTCTAAAATTACTGCATGAAGAAAATTGCTTGCTGGGACTTTATATTTATATGAAAGTCTACTAAATGAGTAAGGATATATGTAGGATGCTCCCTAAAGTCCCTTGTCACATTCTTAATTTTGAAACGACTGTTAGCTATTTTTTTACAAATGTTATATCTAGGTACAGTAAATCGGATATGCGCTACGGAATGAAGTTACTAATAGCGCCACTTGGTGGAAAACTATAGAGTTTGGTATTAACGTTTGGTGTGCTATTTACAATAACAAGTTGATCGGTCCAATATTTTATGATGGTACCTTAACAGGTGCACGGTATTTATAACTGCTGCACCCGTAATGCCCGATTTTGTGGAGAACCTGCCAGTGTTTTGTTAGGAATGTATCAACATGACAGAATCCCTGCTCACAAGACACCTCCTCTGAAACAGTAGCTCGTCCCAGAATTCGGAAACCAAATAATTGGGTTTGGCGGTTTCAAACAATGGCCCCCACATTCACCTGATCTAACTCCACTGAACATTTTTTTCTGTAGGGATGCTTACAACAGCTGGTATATACAAGTCTTGCACAAACATAGCAAAATCTGAAACGACGCTTGCGCTTTTGTCAACGTGTCACCCTCAAAATTCCAAAGTATGCAATGCTAAATTCAAACAAGGATCTAAATGTGTATTGCAGCTGACGGTGAGAAGTTTAAATATATTAAATGAAGGTATATATTTTTAAATAATTTTTTCTTCTTTCATTGATCGCTTATCGTCTTCACAGAGTAAGGATTCACGTAAATAAAAATACATGTTTTAATCGTTCTATATCACAACCAACCTAAATTGTATTTGGTATTTTCATAACACTTTATTTCAATACGAACATAAATGTCCTGACTTCTGTGTTTTTTTAAATTCAGTAAAGATCTATTAATCCCATAAAAATATATGTCCTTAATTTTTTCACTAAATATAAAACATATTTCTGAATGTTAACCGAGTTACTTTCGCCTCAAACGCTAGATGCGTAAATGGTAGTTTATAAGACGTGGTGATTTTTAAGTATACATCAGATCATCCGGAAAGAAATATTTTCATGACTCGTAGAAAACATAACTAGTTATCTAGAAAGATTTATTGATACAACAATACAACAATATTTCAGCTAATTCTTAACGTAAAAGCCATCGGAATTGTAGAATTTGTCATGCCCTGGAATAAGTTCTTTTATTCCGCTATTTTTGTATTCCAAATGGATAAAAGTCGCCGAGAGCCAGGTCGGGATTATAGGGTGAATGGTCAAACACTTCTCTAGCAATTTTTCTTTGAACTCACAGTAAGACGGTGTGCATCTCATGCCTTTAATTTTGAATGGCTTGTTGCAAATTCTTTAGAGTTGGACAGTAATGTTCAGCGTTTTCTGTTGCACACCACAGCAAAAAGTCAATGAACCGAATGCTCTTTTATCCCTGAAAAACTTGCACATCAATCTCTGCTTGACTTTTATCCATACTGGAGATCCACTGTGGCGCCAGTGCATAGATTTTGCTTGGTTTTGAGCAGGAAGCAAGCGACCCACGTCTCAGAACTTGAAGCTATCCTGTCTAAGTTTTTTGTCGCATCCACTGACGTAACATTGCAAAAAATCACATCTAGTTTATACACTAAACACAACTGACAATGGATTTCTATAGCCTCCACCTCTTGTGAGTTCAAAAGATTTATCACTGACCTTACCTGAAGTGAGCCGGAGAAGAAATAAAAGCCAACATCTTTGCGCACTATAAACGACGACCTTAATGGAAGCTATTCAAGAATTACGATTACAACATATCACAGCCATACATACAAGCTACCCAACATATACATTCCCGTTTAAGCTATTTTGCACCGCCTTCTTTTGCAGACGTAGGAAACATACTTTCCGGATGATCCTTGTAATTTAGAAATTAAATTGACTATGACATCCGGATAAACTATTCTATCACTACTAAATTCCATTCTAAGAAATATAAGATATATTTCTAATGTCTTTTATTTCTGCTCTTAATTTTTTCCAAGTTCTTTGCAAATTTATTGGAAAGTTCTATGCAAATTTGTTGGTAAGTTCTATGCAAATGTATTCTTCTTGCCCTAATGTGATTCAACAGTTCTTGTGTTTGATACCAAATTGAGGTTTCAATCTTTGTAATGGTTAGAATTTTACTGAAAAATATATGTTTTAATCAAATTTTCCTTTGTGTATTTAAAGTAACCCTTTAACAATGGACAAAACAAAGTAATATTCTTTCGTACAATATATTTGAACAATACCTATAATTTATTACTCACAATTTTTCCTGGAATGGTTATTTTATTAACAAAACCATATTGATGTTTATGAACAAATATACTTACACCTGTGTATACATTAGTATCATCCTCACAATATTTTTCGTATTTGCCACAGAAATTGCGTAAATCCTTTTCAAATACGCAATTTGATTCATTTGCTTTGCAAAAATCTATTCTTCGAATTCTGAAATTACAAAGTGATATTTTTTAATGAAAGTTAGAAGTGTACTCAATTTTCATGTAGAAAATATTATAAAATACATATATAAACTGGAATTTTAAAGTGTGTATAGTTCCTAGATATAATTCTCTACAATGATGATCTAAGGAAAGTAATACAAGGACGTATACTGGAAACAAAGAATCCTCTATTTGTGGAGCAAAAAAGAGTGTGAATAATTATAACATAAAAAAGTATAAAGATTTGTATAAAAAGTTGAAACATTTCTTGGTGACTGGGAATATAAATATTTTTTTGGTTCAGATATGTTGAAAATAGATAATAAGTTATACGAATAAATGTTTATTGCTAACACATATTTTTGATTATTGTGGTCACACCATTAATTGTTAGCAACTTTTTAGTTTCTATATATTTTAAGATTCTTATATCCCACCTATTATAAGCGAATAATTTTCTAAGCTAATCAAAGATAGCTTATAAGCTGCAGCCTTAATTTCTAAGAATCTTGGAATTGAAAATGAAAGGTGCAGTTCATGATAAGTAACATAAACTTTGAACATTTAACTATAATAAATCTTTCAAATGTCAAAACTTATTTTATATAATAAAATTGCAAAGCACTATGCTATGTTCGATAAGGCTATAATTAGTACAGCACTATTGTTTATATTGTAAAATAATTTTTCTACAAAATTATTAATTTTTGTTGAAAAATATGTTTTAATAATGATAAAACTAATAGCTTCTCAATGGTGGGAGAATCTTTAAAACTTATTCGTTGTGTTCACTAGTTTAGTAGAGCTCAAGCTAAAAATTGTTAATTTGGAAAAAAAGTTAATTAAAATGAGTGATATTTCTGGCTATAAAATAAATATAATTCATTGGTTATTATCATATCAAATGATATGCCTAAAGTTGATGTGATTTAAAAATTTTATGAATTCAAACTCTATTTTTGGAAGACAATTTCGTAAACAATAATTGTCTCTACCTTTATGTATTTAATTCCGAAATATATTTTGTAGGAACAATTTGTTATAACAATTTATTACTAAAACTCTAACATACAAGCAAAGTGTCCTCAATTGTTTCTTAAGATTAACATCAAATTATTTTCAAAAATGGCTATTTATTATAATTAATATTCTAAATTAAAGCCAAATATATTATGTTTGGAAAAACTGCGATATATTCTTGGGATAAAAACATCCCATTTGTATTTAAATATTGCTTTGACGAAATTACGAAAGATTCTTTTGGAACAAATATTTCTTTCGTATATAATTTTACTGATTTATATGCAAGCATTTGCAGCTAATATTTAGATTATTCAATATTTACAAAAAAGATGGAATTATAAATTTATCGGATGAATTTCACATTTAATTATACATCAAAACTTAGAAAAACTTTGATTGAAAAATTATTTTAATATCCATAATATTTTTGATAAAATAATTTAATTTAGACCTAGTGTGTAATACATTTTGCACATATATATATATATATATATATATATATATATATATATATATATATATATATATATATATATATATATATATATATATATATATATATATGTATATATATATATATATATATATATATATATATATATATATATATATATATATATATATATACATCTATATATATATAAATATATGTATATATAAATACATATATATATATATATATATATATATATATATATATATATATATATATATATATATATATATATATATATATATATATATATATATATATATATATATATATATATATATATAATTTTATAGGCAAATTTGATAAATGTTGTTTTCCAATTAAAAACGTCTGTACTTAAAAGTTTGTATCAGTTGTAAAATTAAAAGTAAAAAAATTAAAAGTAAAAAGCTTAATTTTCAAGAAAGTTTGTCATAATATTTTGAAATTTTATCCAATAATATTTTGTGAACTTACATATTGGTTTCACAAAATGTAAATGCGGGCTGTAAAACATCAAAAGGAGATGATTCTTCTATTTCATCTGTCACAGGATAACTTACATAAAACACCCAAAAGTTCCACGTTTGGTAAAGAAATCCGCAGACGCTCAAAAGAAAAATCAAAATCTTCCAAATGCGCGTTATTGGAGATATAGTAGTGACTATTTGAGGAAAACTTGTTATCAGAGAGTCTTTAAAAGCAGCTTTCACATAAGCAAAGAGTGAATAGCGTCGTCTTTTTGGTCGCGAGTTCTTCCAAGTATCATTTGCAGCTTCATCATAAATCTGTTAGATATAAATGATAAGTAAAGTTACCAAAGTAAATATTTAAAAAAATTTTAGATTATCCAAACAAATATAATAAATATTAGAAATACGTCTTAATAATTTAGTTTATACAGAATATCAAATAGTGTTAGAAAAAATTATAAGCAAGATAATGCTTGCTTTTACTTATATATGATAGTAACGATAAAAATAGTTAATAGTTACTAAATATATTACATGAAATGAAATGATTAAAACTTTATATATATATATATATATTTACAAGAATTATTATTCATCAAAGCCTTTAATATGCCATTTCTTGAAAAATCTAGTATGTTTTCAAATAGAACTAAGAAGATTTGCAATGTTTCTTATGAGAGATATAGTACCCTGCTTAGGGGGAGTGTTTTATTATTAAATGAAGACAGTTTAGTTCTATTTCTGACCTAATTAAAAATTCGTCTTATTCTCTAATGACGTAAGAATTACGTAATATAGGACTTATAGCAATATCTTTCATATAAAGTAATAACTTTCGAAGTGGCAGACTTGTTATTTGAGGTCTTATGCTTAATACTGATTTTTATTAAAAAAAACTCCACTCTTTTTCATTAAAGTGAAAGTTTTACACTCTTTGCTTGCCCGTTGTTTTAACTTCCCATTAATTATACCTCTTGCTATGTCGGAGACCCTTGAATTGAGCTTGGCGAACTTTCGAAATTGACCGGATTTTAGAAAAATGTTCCAAATCCAATAGAACATTTTATACTTAAAGAATGAGCAGCCACCTGCATCTATATTCCTTGAGTTTTCTTGTCTATTTTCAATCCTTTCAAACAATCTTGCAAAGAGTAAAACTCCTCAAATAGTGTAACTAAAAAAATCACTAAGAGTCACAGTCCAAAATTTATGAATCCTTAGAAGATTGAATAGTACAATTAAATACACACAATAAATCAGTTTTAAAATTATTATAATACATTCATGACAAATATACGACAATATAAATTCATAACATACACGTCATAATATTCTACTAAATATGCATTACATATCTAAAGGAAAATCTCCAAAGTCAGCCACTTGCATCTATGCAAAAAGTAATTTTCCCTTGTTAAATGAGTTATTAACAAATGTACCAAGGTATAAAATGAATTCAATTTAAGCATGATTCCCAATTCATATTTACAGAGTGCCCCAAAACAACCGCATAAACTCTGCACAGCTAGATTCCTCATTGGGAGTATATAAAAACTGCCCAAACAAGCGTTCGTGTACGATTCATAGTTTACAAAAAAGGCGTATAACAAAGTATGACGTCACTACCGGTGCAAGAAAAAACACTTTATTGATCATATCAACAGCAGTATATGCCGCGGATATCGACGGGAATACTCCCTAGCAGTTTATAAGGTAGTTCCATTACATCGGCCGTACATCAAGAACATGTCACAGTAGTCACGAACAGAATACATGGACACCACAGGAAGACTACCGGTAGCTGCAAGATGCAGTCTTTTAAATACCAGTTCACCGGCGGCTTAACGTCATTCCATGGAGCGCGCATTAATGACGCGATATGCACGGTGAACGTTTTAAGCATTATCGTCTGGAAAGGTATGAAAATAATTTTGTTGATATGTCCAAGAAAGTGTTTTTTTCTTGCACTGGCAGTGACGTCATACTTTGTTTTTTGTATTTTTCTCGTAAACTAGGGATCATACAGGAACGCTTCTTTGGGCAATTTTTATTACTCCCAACGAGGAATCTAGATGTGCAGAGTTTATGCGGTCATTTTGGGACAACCTGTATTTGTTATGATGTATTTATTTATGTTTTAATCAAATAAGTACTTATGTATAGTTTCCTGGAAGGCTCATGAAATGCTCAGGTAGAGGTCAAGTCAGTCTTTCCCCTTTTGATTCCTCTCCAAAAAGAAGCTACAAGTACCCTAAGTCAGATGGACCTATAGCATTTTGGTCTTGGTGCTTTTTGGAGACAGCTATAGGATAAGAAAAATCTGAAACGTCAAGGACCTATGGACTTAGTGTAAGATTTCCTACACCAGGGGATAAATAACAATTGCAATTTATTACGGATCAGAGTTTTAAAATATGTACAATTCATGGGTTTGGCATTTTCTTCTTTATATTTATTAGATAAATTTATATCTTTCCAAATTGAGTTTTACTTATTTCTCCCTGCCATCACTGGTACGCAGACAAAGAGCCTAGCTCTTCCTTCGTCCTCAATTGTGAGAGAGCATTTAGAACCGCAATTTCCAGACTAGCGAGTGGCCACACTAGGTGTCTCACTTATTTCGAAGGCAGTAAAATCTTTGAGGTCTGCTCTAAATGTAAAACTGAGCAGGCTTCTCCTAACCACATCCTGGACTCTCAGGACTTTCCATAGAGGATATATACTCATCCCCCTTCTGATCCACGATTTCCTTAGGGTCAGCGGTCTCATGGACCCTGTCTGATTTCGTCAGACATTTGGAGGATAAGCCACAACAACAACAACTTATTTCGTTCAGTTCGAAAATGAATGCAATAAATTATAAATGGATAACATTAGTGTTAAATAAAGTTAACTGAAATGAATTCATAAACAATTTTATTCTTACGCATTAAGTCAAAGGTAGGCTGCAATGAAGGATGACATTCGTTTTGAAAGTTGAATATCATATATTTATTCTCATTTAAAACAATTGTATAAAAAAATCTTGACCGAATTTCAGTTTTTCTAAATTCTAATGACGCGCCACTAAGTTATTATAGAAGATTAGAGTAATTGCTTTCATCCCATTTTGCAACTTCCCTATTTACCGATGAATTAAAATTTGTAAAAAATTGACTAAATTTAATAGTTTTACTTGATAAAATATTTGAAGTTGGATAGGAACACAATAAAAGAAAATAATATTTCATCTATAAAAAAACTTTGTGTATGAATACTATAATAAATAGATATATATATTAAAATATATTTTACATATTTGCTCTAAATTTATTCTTTTGATCAAAAGAAAACAAAATAGATATGCCTATTTGAGGAAACACCTATGAAAACAATAGTAATAATTGTTTAATTTCTTGTATTTTTTTGTAATTTATTTTTGTTTTCTTTCATCAAGCTTTCATTTCTATTTAGTGAAATTCAATAAATGTACCTAGCTACTTTAAAAGCATGAGACACATATCTCATCATCACTGCCTAGGTGAAAGTGAAATTCATTTATAAAAATAATCCTTCTACAGTAGAATCATATACTATCGGATTACTTTTTATCCTAGCGTATTATCAAGCAATACATTAGATTGGGGAATAAGTTCGTAGAGTTTTTTTACAAAAGACTTTTATTTAAACAAAAAACAATAATTATATGAATAAGTTGATCAATTATATATTTGCCGTTGCTGTTCACAACCTCTTTCCCCTGTCAACCAATTTGTTGATGCCATTACAGCAAACATCACTTGGTCTGGTGTCAAATGAGTTGTTGAGCCAGTTTTTAAGGACCTCTTTGTTATTGAAGGTAACGTCCTTCATATCCTTTGACAAGGAGCGGAAAATATGGTAATCGGTCGGTACAACATTCGGAGAATACGGCGGATGCTGAAGAACCTCCCATTCAAGCTCTTGGAGTGCTGCTTTGAAGATTTATGCAAAATGGGGCTTGGCGTTGTCGTGAAGGAATGTGGTTTGACCATGTCAATCAGGTCTTTTCAGTGGAATAGCCTAATTCCCACGTTGTAGCTGGGCAATGTAGAGCTCTTTGTTGACTGTGGCATTCTCTTCGAGCGTTTCCCAGTGCACCAAGAGGTCTTTAAAAACTGGCTCAACAGCTTCTTTGACCAGAAAATTTTCCAGACCAGAAAATTTTTGGCGGAATGGCATCAACAAATTGGTCTAGAGGAGGGAAGAGGTTGTAAACAGCAACGGCGAATATATAATTGACTAACTCTTTGATATAATTATTGTTTTTTGTTTAAATAAAAGTCTTTGGTAAAAATGCTACGAACTTATTCCTCAACCTAATGCTAAATTTTCAACATGCTGCTTTCAGATCAATGGAATATATATTGTTCAAATGAAGATTAAGCTTTATTTTTTGTTTGTGTCACATTAGTATGTAAAAGAGGAGTGTTTTTCCAATATTTTAATGCAAGTTTAAGTCTATTTTTGTCACCACTTTTATACTTAACCAAATGAATTAAAACATTCTGTCATGCAATCAAAAATTTAATGTACTATACTATGCAATAAATTGATTCTTGTACATAATATTATTGGTATGAAATGAGATGATATGCTTTAAAATTTTATGTGCTCAATTAATTGACATGACAAGGAAATTTGAAAACATGAAAAATATTTTAGAATCTTTCAATTATTTTCTATGATAATCAAACGTTTAATATACTTCAAAGTGATAACACCAATTCATTTACTAATTCACATGATATAACATTTTTAAATTCAGAATTTCTTATACACACATATATACATATATATATTCCAACGGTGGGCACTTGGGTAACTAACCGTATGCCACAACAAGCCCAGAAACGGCTACTCATTTGTCGTTACCCAGCGGGCACCTGTGAACCAAGTCACGGAAGCGAGTAGCAGTGCCCGTGCCATACCACCACAATCCCTTTTATAACGTGGGCCACATTCATACATCACCACAGAAGAAAGGATAAAGAAACAGAGAGCATACAAAGAAAGTAACATCCATGCCCGAGCATGGGTTCGAACCCGGGACCCACAGCTCAGGAGTCAGGAGCGCTAAAAACTCAACCATCAATTGGCATATATATATGTGTGTGTGTGTGAGTGAGATATGTATAGATATTGACAAACAGACAGATATAGTGCATTTTGTAATCAGAAAAGATTATTATTTCAGATTAGAATTATTTTTCCCAATATATTGTTTCATGTATTTAAATTTTTATTGTTTATTTCTTAAGAAATACTTAATTTTAAACTGAATTTTCATTTGAATTACACACACAAAGTCATAAAACTTGAATTACAACACTAAGTCATAAAATTATTTATGTTTATCTTTAAAATTTTATAAGCTCAATTAATTGACATGACAAGGAAATTTGAAAACATGAAAAATATTTTAGAATCTTTCAATTATTTTCTATGATAATCAAACGTTTAATATACTTCAAAGTGATAACACCAATTCATTTACTAATTCACATGATATAACATTTTTAAATTCAGAATTTCTTATACACACATATATACATATATATATTCCAACGGTGGGCACTTGGGTAACTAACCGTATGCCACAACAAGCCCAGAAACGGCTACTCATTTGTCGTTACCCAGCGGGCACCTGTGAACCAAGTCACGGAAGCGAGTATTATGTTTATCTTATCGTTAGCAGTCAAAAATAGTAGAAGAATGTTGATTTCAGAAATAGGTACACATTTTTTTCAAAATTTGACTAAATTTATTACAATTCAGATAGAGCTGTTGTAATAGTTATGTATGTCGAATTTATAAGAGAAAAGTAAAGTCGAAATTTTTTTCTAAAAATATAATTTAATTTTGTGCACATTTTTTATATTAATATTTACATTCAATCATTTTACTTTCAACAGAATTTAAGGTAATCTTTCTGACTCTTATTAAAATTAAGATTTTTCAAAATGAATTTTAATGAATAATTAATATTAATTTTATATCTTGAATTTATCATTGTTAAAAAATATCTGACGATTTAATTACCTCTAATAAAATATTAATTTGAAAGAGTAATAAATGATTCTTAGCCTCAAAACTTGCCATGTAGGACTTTTGTTTATGCCACTTTGAGAGTATACTTCATGTATCAAAAGTCTTATCCACATGAGCCTTAGTTTTTATATTAGTCAAATCTATTTTTTTAAATATTTTCGCAAATTTTTATGTTTGGTTTTATAATAAACTCTAGGTATTTTATAGGTATATTTTTGTAAAGTAAATTTCATGTTTACTTGAGTTATAATAAACTTTCTTTTCAGAGTAAAATCTGCGCACTATTAAGCAATTGTATAATTTTGCAAATGCATTTCTCTTTATTTAATATTCTAAAAAGCATTAAAATAAAGAGCAAAATAATATAAATTTCCTCGCAGGATGCATCGATTTAATAATTTAATTTAAAAGCTATGTAATAAAGAAAGAATTAAAATAGATAAAAGTCTATTAAATTATTTTCTGAAATCAAGTAATTTTAAATTATATTATTTTGTTAAAATCTTAATAAGTTTATTAAATCTTTTTTTCTTTACATACTTAATTTTATTTTGCTTATCACAATTATAAACTACTTTAAAATTGTGTATGTCCGAATTTGCGAGAGGGAAACAATTTTCACATAGAGGAAATTTACAATATATGCATGTAAATAATATCCATGGAAACCAAGTAAACATAAAATTAACTTAAAAGACAACGCTAATTTTGAATCTTTTTGAATGGCATGTATATTTTTCATTTTACAAATTCGTTATAAGTTTTTGAATAGTTCACAAAATTGTTTTAAGTGCATAAAAGGTAATAAAAAAACCTCTTGAATTATTTCTAACAGCAATTTTTCAAAATATTTACTATGGATATACCATTTTGTCAAATGTCAATGACTAATCATATGCTATTAGTAATAAAAAATTTTAAAAACGAGGATACTAAACTATCAGAGATAATAATAATAGTGTATATCTTTAAGCAATTTATGAGCAATTGTTACATGCGAGGTTTTAGGATGAGAGAACAATTTGTACTAACTTTATTCCGTTTATGTACAAAATAAAATATGAAAAATAAAATTCCAAATGCATTTATAATTTATTTAAATACATCCCTCCTATGAGTGTGTTCTATTTTAATTTTAAAATACGCTTTTAAGAATATATTTTTTATATATGGGTTTTGCTTTTATGCAACTTTTATAAAATAATTGTTTCATATAATCACCCATGTAAATATTTTCTGGGATCCAAGAAGATAATAAAGTAATAAAAACTCCTATTTATTATTAAATAACGTAAACAGTCATTGATTTTCAACAATTATTAGGAATGATTTAAAGAGACAAAATATACGGATTAATTACTTTCATATGTACACATTTATTTCACTGGAAGTATAAGAAATATGTAAGATAATATATAAGATATATGTACATTTTTTAAAAATTCATAATTTAAATTATAATTTTATTACAACTAAATCATAAATTTTTATAAATTTATTCTTTTTTTCCGAATATTGTAATTATTTTTAAGTGTATTAATATATTCAAATATTTACAAATTAATTTTTATTAACAGTATTTACGAATATTTTAAATATGGTTAAATTAAAAATAAGAGTTAAAAACTAAAAGAATAGCTCTTGTGGCTTATTTAAACTATGATAGGTGAGATTAAATGTTAAATATTAAGTGATTATATATATATTAGAATGTGTCTAGCATTATTTTAAATCAAAGAAAACTAAAACATTAATTTATTAAACAAAATATTTTGATTCATTTTATTTAGATCCTATAAGCTTTCAGCTAAATTTATCAAAATTATTTAATATAGTGCAAAGACAGAATCTATAATTCGAATTTTTTTCTTTTAAAAATTATAATGTAAGGATTGTTAAATACCATAATACCATGCTATTTGTATTTTAGGGATTATGAGAATAATGAATAAAATTATTAATATTTTTCTGTAGCACACATTACTTGTATACTTTTAAGCAAGTACACAATTGATTAGGTAAAACAAGATGGATTTTTATTTAAAATTATTTTGTGTTTAATATAATATAGAAAAGACATTTCTAACTTTTAATAAAAAAAGAATAAAATAAATATTTTTAGCTTTAAAAAATCTAAACTATTAAATAATTATCAGTTCACTAAGAACGAAAATTAAACCCAAATTATAAGATACAGTGGAGAAAAGAGTCTCACAGTATTTAAGCAATTTAACGAAATCTGAATAATAAGACAATAATATATATACACATAATGGGTGTCCCAAAACGACCTCATAAACTCTCCACAGCTAGATTCCCCGTTGGGAGTACATAAAAACTACCCAAAGAAGCGTATGACGTCACTGCCGGTGCAAGAAAAAAAAAACTTCATTGGACATATCAACAACAGTATTTCCATATCTTTCCAGGCGATAATGTTTAAAAATGTTCGCCGCGCATATCCCGTCATGCATGCGCGCGTGCCATGGAATGACGTTAAGCCGTCTTTAAACTTGTATTTACAAGGCTGCAGCTTGCAGCTATCTGTAGTCTTCGTATGGTGACCAGGTATTCCATTCGTGACTACTATGACATGAGCTTGATGTAAGGCCGATGTAATGGAAATGCCTTTGGTTCCAGCATGACGGGGCTCCTGCGCATTTCTGTGCTCCTGTACGTGTATGGCTGGATATGGAAGACCCTAGCCGTTGGATCGGACGTGAGGGTCTGGCTCTATGTCTATCAGATATTACACCGTTCGATATTTTCCTGTGAGGCCATCTTAAGGAATTGGTGTATTGAGAATGAGTGCAAACACCAATGGACTTAGTTGCTCGTCTGCACGCTGCTTATACTTCGGTGGACCCCGCGATACTGCAACTTGTAATGACAGCCATTCCACGGCGTGCTCAAGCCTGCCTCGACATTCAAGGCGGACACTTTTTGAACATCTGCTTAAATTGTGCATATACTGCTGTTGAAATGTTCAATAAAGTGTTTTTTCTTGCACCGGAAGTGACATCATACTTTGTTTTTCGTATTTTTCTCGTAAACTATTGATCGTATAGGAACGCTTCTTTGGGCAGTTTTTATGTACTCCCGTACTCCCAACGAGGAATCTAGCTGTTCAGAGCTTATGCGGTCGTTTTGGGATACCCTGTATATATATATATATAAATAAACATATATATATATAAATGAACATATATATATATATATATATATATATATATATATATATATATATATATATATATATATATATATATATATATATATATATATATATATATATATATATATGTATATATATATATAAGTATGATGATTTTAAACAAAGAGTTACAAAAATATCCCTATTAAAATCATCAATATAAACAAGAATATAATTAACTTTAGTTCCATACATTAAATAAAAGCGTTAGATTAAAGAAGATTGATATTTAAAAAAATTTCAATAATATTACAAATTAAACTTAATCAGATGGATAAGAATGCTTCGCAAATGAAGAAAAGAGAAAAAGCGTATATGTGCTCAAGTGCTAACTATCAGCAAATCATAAAAAATTATAAAAATATAAAAAAAATTATTTTTCGCTTCACATACACACATATAGAAATAGAAGAACTCTTATAAAGAAAAGAAATATAAGATAGATACTTTATTAACAACACCAAATAATTTAAATATTTATCATGTCTCTTACTTGCACAAAATGAGCAATTTCACTGTTTCACAGTGAAGTGTGATTAACAAATCTACAATGTATATATCGTAGAAAGTGTTTAGAAAATAATATATTATAAAATGTTTTGTAGAGTATTCAAATATCGCTATTATATATGACTCGTGCATTCTGTACTGAAAGTTTATCACAATTAAACTAATCAGATAAATCTTTATTAAAAAATTTCACACAAAATATTATCTAATGCAGCTAAAATACAATTCTGATATCATCAATAAAACATCTTATTTTCAAATACAAGTGCAAAATTAAATTTAGTTGAGTTCTAAAAAAGTATTTCATATTGGAAATTTCTGAAAACTTGCAGTTTACTTAATTCTACATTTATAAAATAATCGTGTTATAAAAAATCTGAAACATTATTGTTTAATTATTTTTTAAATAATATAAAAAAATTTAAATAAACGATATCATTATTTTCAAATATTTTATTGTCTTTTCCAATAAACTTTAACATGTAGTATGCTTATTTGATTTTGAATGTGAATTCATCAATATCATATTAGATACATATTTGGAATAGGATGACAGCTATTCATTTATTGTGGCTATTGCGGTTGAAATCTTAAGGTACTATTCATTAATGTTTGGTGCTTACATTTACTTCTGCGGCCATATTCTTTGTGAATTTAATTAAAGTGAACAACAAGCATCGTTATCTATCACGTGATTGAGGTACTCAAATAAGTGCTGCTAGTTGATAAATTCAGCTCCTTAGAAATGATTAATGAAAACAATATAAATGAGGATGATACCTAAGTGAGTATCTCTGTTGTAAGCAGAAATTAGCATGGACTCTTTGCACACACGAAATGATTAAGCAGCAGATGTTAAACAGAAAATTGATGTTAGTGTATCATCAGAAACAAAATGCCAGAGAAAGAACTTCTCATTTCTATTATAACATAGAGATTCGGCATAGTGATTCATCTTCGAATAGAAACTCATCTTATTTAAGAAGCTCTATGTCACATATGTTCATGAGAAATTAAATTTTTGTGTTCTGATATATTAAATATGTAAAAAATGAGAAAAAAAGTGTGGTTGAAGAACATTATATTACAAAGAAATGAAACGGCATTATCTATCATAACATTTTCTGTAAAGTTTCTGCTTATTTATATGTCTAACGCTTAGTTCAAAGTTTTGAATTGTTTAATCCTAAGTTTCTATTTTTTTTCCTAAGAAAACTGTTGCAGTTTAAATTGATAAATAAAACTTTGTTGTTTTAATTTCACAGATGTTTAGGACTATATACAAATGTGTCTTTAATAAGCTCAAAATTAAATTCACTTGTGGAAATTTTAACAATAATGAAGAGACATTTATTTATTTAATATGCTTTCAGTTTCTGAGGTTATTTTTTTATTGTTCATAATGTTTCATTATGAAAAACTTATCGAACACACTTATATTTTTTCTGTTATCTTCATTTCATTCTTGACTATCATAAATAATAGACTTTTAAATGTGGCGTTTTTATCCCTTTTAGTATTTAACTATATAAAATATCATAGAGAATAAATTATTGAATAAATTCATTAGAAATAAATATAACTTTCATTTCTAATCGCTTTAGAAACAAAAAAATATTAATTACTTTCACAAACAACACAAAATAATAAATCGCAAGAGCAATTATTAAAGGAAGACACTCATCGAAAAATTAGAAAATATCTGTAATTACCAAAAAGTGGATGCGATATTTACAAAAGAAAAATTGAAAAATTCATGTTAACACTGAGACTATAAAAAAGTTTACCAAATAAAAATATTATATTTCTTTGTTAATAAAAAACTAAACTTTTAACTTTATTGAAATAACTAAAGAATGTAATAAATATTTCAAAACAGTAATTTAAAGTATTTGATCCATAGAAATATCTGATAAAAATATATTA
This sequence comes from Latrodectus hesperus, assembly GCA_037975125.1. Taxonomy (NCBI): domain Eukaryota; kingdom Metazoa; phylum Arthropoda; class Arachnida; order Araneae; family Theridiidae; genus Latrodectus; species Latrodectus hesperus. The sequence goes on along the minus strand of JAJQOW010001363.1, from coordinate 16,593 downwards.
AATGCAATTAATTAAATTATGGATATAAATATTAAAATTAATCAGCCAAATAATTAAAACTGATTTAATTTAATGCAAAACAAAATTGATATGAAATAGGGAGAAATTAAGCTAGAATTTTGTTTCAACAAGCTCTTATATTCTCTACTTACCATGAATGAATTATTCAGCCAGTTAAACTTAGAAATATAGTTGTGTGACAAATCTATCACTTCAGTAAAATGCCTGTAATATATCTTACCTGTATCATATTATGGTATTTAGGAAATTAATAGTCAAAAAAATGGCTTTAAAGTTAAGATAATTCTTAACTTAATCAAATCAATTAACTGCATTTCCATGGTGACATTACAAACATCAAATATAGTGACACTGCAAATTATTTACAACTCGTGATTATCCTGAGCAATTTGAATTTATAAGGCAGTAAATAGACTCAATCAGCAATAATCTTTAGGAAATAAATCAAAAAGAATTATATTTATATAGAAAGATAAATATACGGAATATTTCAATTCAAAATATACTTCAAATACAACAAAACCAGTTTAGTGACAATGAATGCCTTGATGCTGCTTAACATTACAATACTGTAATTGAAAAGCAAATAGTGAAAATACAACCCCCATTTTTATAATGATATAATCTCCATAATCATATTACTTTCATCATCTTCAGTGGTTAAATGTAATAATATATTTAACACTTTTATGATATAAATGAATAATAATTATCGTAATTCAGAATTCAAATTCATAAAATATAAGTATATAAATAGAAGTCCAAAGTTTCCTGTAATTTACTGACACGAATTATTTGTATACCAGATATATTTTATTAAAAAATAAATATATATATTCCATACAAATATCTAACACATTTGATATACGAAAAAATAAATTTGCAGTAATTTTTGTGCCTGGTACGATCGACTTTTGAAAGAGCTTATTTTGAATAGGTCTCTGTTCTATTGAGGAAATATTTTGTTTGAAATTCATAGTAAAAGTTGTAATAACTTTCAATAATACTTTGAAAATTATTTTATACTTTCAATTAATTTATAATCATAGAGTTCATGATATTTTTTCCCACTTAACTAGGCATCATAATGAAAGTATAAAACGTAAATTTTTAAATGCTATATAAATTCTTTTAAATTAAATTATTTAGCTTTTTATATGAAAATTCAGCATTTATATTAATTATGAATTAAATTATTCAGATTTTTATATTAAAATTCTGTATCAAACTCAACAGTTTTGTGATAATTCCATTTTTTGCATCTCATTAAAAACAATTTTATATTGTTTTTGTGAATAAAAGACATGTATACAGAGAACAATTCGAAACAAATGTAACAAACTTTTATGTGCATAAAATAACTCAAGGAAATTTGATTTTATAATAAATTATGTATGTAAAACAAATGAAATAGGTATTTTCCCTTATTTCGCCGCTTTTGATCCTAAAGAAATAGCATGTTTTTTTTTACGGAGAAGAGAAAACTATGCAACGTAGAAATAATGATTTTATTGCCTCATTTTTTTATTTAATGCATACTAAATCAAATTTGTTTGTGCAAAATTTGACTAAAAAGTGATAAACAATGGTAAGCAAGCTAAATGCTAAACAAAGCTAAAATTAGTTTAATTTTGTCGTTTAAAAGAAGCCTTACGGTGACAAATCACCAAAGGGAAAGAACAACTAATACATCAAAATTTTATTATGTCATATTGTAAAAAGGTGCTATTATATTATACTTATGCAATCGATCATCTTATAATTGTATAAGATCGATCATCAATCGATAACCGAAGAGATTGCTATGCAGTTTCTGCCAGAAAAAATTTTGGCCTTTAGATACGATTATCAATAAGATATAATTGATTAGTTTATAAAATCTTTGTATCATTTTTTAGTAGTTACTGTAAATGTAAGCATTTTTAAACAATGCATAATGCAAATGAAATATTTATGACAATAATTTAGGATTTTTTCTTTTCATTACGTGATTATCAAAAACAGGGGTATAATGTAAATGTACCAGTAAATATTACAACAACTTCCATGTAAATCCATGCTTGATTACAACCAACACTTTTCATATTTTTCGCATAAAATAAAATTGAAAGGAATATTCTTAAATTAATGTCAAATATTTTGCACTCATTAACACATTATTTAAATTTGGGTATATTGGAAATAAATCAAAAATCAGATTGTAAGTGCGATATATTGATACAAGTAAATAAGGATATCATGACAAATTCTGTAATATTTATTCATCAAAACTTTTCATTGATTGTATTATTTCTATAACTTTTCAAAAAATAATTTAAACAGAATTTTCAAAGGCATTCATTTTACAAGAGTAAGATTATAAAAATATGTAATTATGAACACTTATATTGGTTTTACAACTATCGAAAAATCTAAAATTACCATTTAAATATAAAAGTGCTCTTTTGCATTCTTAGTATATTAATCACATAGCGAGAGCAACTATAATTCATACAACAAACAAAGTCTACGAATAAACATCTTACGTTTTTGAATACAATTAATTATTTTTTGAAATCAATAATAAGTAAAAAAAATTTCTAGCATATTTGATAAAAACCGCTTAACATTAGTTTTTTTCCTTCATTAATTTAATATAATCATTCACATTAATTGGTTTTATTCAATCTACAAACTAAAACTTCTGATTCTAAAGTTTAAAAATATTTAAACAATTTACTAGAATATACATATTTTACTATCTTTATATTTGGATTAACTTAAAAATCCTAATTTCGAGGCATTATGAGCGGATTTTTATGATAGAAAAATTATCAATTTTTATAATGATTAATTAAATTACATTTTGTTCAGATATCAGAAAGTTTTGGACAAAAATGTTCTACAAAAATTTTGATATGCATTGGATAAATTATAATCACTTTTGTCAATAATAATGTCAAAATCATAACTAATTATTTATGTGAGCATTTTTTATTTATTCGAACAATGACAAGAGATAACTAAAACCTATTGCCATGAACAAAAAATGTGAGTCATGTAAAAGTTTTAACCCCTTAACCGTCTGAGGTTCAGTGAAGAAAGTGCTTCATTTTTGCTTCGCGGTGGCAACATAGTTTTGGCTTTCACTGCAATGCAAGTTTTTCCCCCTTTAGAACTTGTCAAGAATACAAAAGCCTCTAACTCTTGATGAGGCGCATTTCCGTTTTACCCAGGACCACCTCACAATAATCACAGGACTTTTGGCCCAGCTGCCGAGGTTTAAAGAAGTGTTTGTACTTCGCTCCTAAACCGGTCTCAGCTGATCGCTCTCTTAGCCGATGGCCGCGGAATGCGGCTTGCCCAGTCGACCCCTCTCGGGTCCCTCTCTGCTTTCGCCGGCTTCTGCCTGCACCTCCTCGGAACCCTCGATTTCATCACAGGATCTTGCTGAAGGTTGCCATATGGATACCTCAGTGCCCGCTCTTTGGAGCGGAGCACTGAGTGTGCTCCGATTCAGCAAACCACTATGGAATATTGTGTTAGTATGTGTCCCGGTAACAGTGTTAGTGAAAATGTAAGCCCGGTTAAATCATCCAGCGTTTCAACAATGGAGGAACTAAATTCATGTGATAGTGCTATCAAAGGGTTAGTGCCAAACCTAGAGGCTTACATGGCACTAGACCCAAGTGTTCCGATAACCAAGCTCCGAAGATGTAACATGCTACGTGAAATGTCAAAACACAGTGAGCTGCTGGAAATGTTTGCTACTGCCCAAAAACGGTTAATGGAAGGAATGGAAAAATCCAACCCGAAATATCAACAAAATGCCCATTGGACTTTCCAAAATCACCTCTACCAGAAGGCATCAATTGTATCACAACAAATTAGAGGTAAGTGCTCTCAATTGGGATATTGCCTAATATCAAATTGTACTCTGCATGACTCTAAGACTGTTTCATCTGATAGTGATGTAGACTTAGAACAGAATTCAGTTAATGCTAATATTAAAACTGTTAAAAAATTAAAAAATATTAAAATTGTTAAAAAATTTTCCAAAAATACTAAAAATAAAACGAAATGGTCAATCCTTTCTAATAATGTTAATAATGCTGTTGCTGCAAACAAAAGTAAACAAACTAGAATTTCTAGTAATAACTCTACTGATATAGATGATAATTTAATAGAAAAGATAAGCAATAGTCAAGGTAATAATCCATCTACATTTAATTCTTATGTAACTTCTAATAATATTTTGAGTAATCCTGGTAATGCAAATGTAACTAATAACCCAGTAATATCCAACATACCTTACTATGATGGTAATATGTTTAATAACAATAGTACTTGTGTTACAAATGGTAAGGATGGCTCAGATATAAATTTTGAAAATCGTATATCACATAACGTAAACGATGGTTTAACTAGTAATTGTATTTCTATTAATAATGATGTTATTACTGTCCCAAACAATATTTACTATGTAAATGCTAACAATGGTATGATTAATAGTGCAAATAATAGTCTAATAAATAGTAATTCTGTAACTGTTTCCAATGATATTGATGAAAATACTGCTTATTATAATATGCAATTTCCAATGTTAAGCTCTGGACAGGCCCCGGTGTCTACACCAATTAAAAATAAAAGAATGATTAACAGTAATAGCGACGAGGAAGGCTTTACTAGGCCCAGGAAAACAGCTAACATTAAAGCTACTCTGGCAGCCCCCCTTACTAATATTAGCAATAAATTTAATGTGTTAGACAATGCTGACTCCATCCAAGAAAACAATGCAAACACTGACCCAACTCCTTTCAGCAGTCAGCAGAAGGAAAAAATTCCACCCATCTTGGTGAAATACGAGGAAAATTTTAATGTCCTAATTAACCAGCTAAAAACAAATATTGATAAAAGCATTACTGCAAAACTCGCAGGTGAATATCTGAAGGTTTTTCCTTCTACATCTGATTCCCATAGAGCTATTACAACCTATTTAACTGACAACAATATTGAATGTCTTATTATCAAAAATAGACTTGACAAACCAACAAAGGTGGTCATTAAGGGACTCCCCCCACCACCTCTACTGATCTCATAAAAGAGGAATTGATGCTTAGAGGCTTTGATGTTGCTACTGTAACAGTTATGAGAAAGCACAGAAAGAAGGAGCCTATCCCATGCTTTCTGATCACCCTAATCACAAATGAAATTGCTCCAAAAATTTATAATTTAAAAGATCTTTTGAATTTAATAATTAAGGTCGAAAAATATGTAAACACCAGGCCGGTCCAGTGCTACAACTGTCAGGGATTTGGTCACAATTCTGCCGTTTGCTTTTTGAAGCCAAATTGTGTAAAGTGTGGAGCTAAGCATGCTTCTAGAGACTGCCCCCATCAAAAATTAGATAAACCAAAATGCTGCAACTGTGGAAATAGCCACACAGCCTCCTATGGAGGCTGCTTAGCAAACCCAGTCAACAGAAGCAAGAAAATTCAAGTAACTCCTAACGCTGCTAGTAACTTTACTAAAAAAGGCCTCTCATTTGCGCAGGCCGCCAGAAATAACAACGATAAACAAGAGTCAACTCCACCTACATCGAACCCGCAAACCACAACAGACTTTAGTCAATTTGAAAACATTAATATAATTATGAAACTACTCAAAGAAGTTAACTCAATTTTTAAAGCCTTTCCTGCCCTCATGCAGGCTGTCCCAATCTTAGAACGCACTATTAATCCAACGGACAAAGTGCACATTTTACTAAAAGCCCTAAATATTAACGATACCAATAATGACAGTTAAGGAATTTAACAACATAAAAATAATGATTTGGAACGCCAATGGCATACTTACTAAACTTACTGAATTAAAAAATTTTGTGTCAAACAATCATCCTGACCTTATCCTAGTACAGGAAACCCACCTGATGAACTCTTATATGGTCAACATCCCCAATTATGCAGTGTATAGAAATGATCGAACCAGCCAGCAGGGCGGAACGGCCATATTTATAAAAACAAAAATCCCTCACTCACACATACCAACACCCAGGCTCCATTTTGCAGAAGCCACAATTATTAAACTGCATTTTTCAAATAATGGTGACATTACAGTTGCATCGCTGTATATCCCCCTAATAATCCCCCCAATGCAGCACTCTCGATGGATCTAGAAACCTTAGCTTCACTAAGCTACAAAATTATTCTAGCTGGCGACCTCAATGCCAAACACCCAAATTGGGACTGTCCCTACAAGAATAAATCTGGACGCACGATTGCCTCCCTAGTTCAAAATACTGAATTCAACATATACAGGCCAGACAAGCCAACACACTATGGACAAATACATGGGAACTACATTGACCTCATGCTGTCCAGAGGAGTCCAATCACCAATGAAACTTTCTACTGTTGAAGACCTCCAATCAGACCACTACCCGGTGTTAATCTATTATGGCCACTCCACACAACAGGGAAATGAATACCACACCACTTACCATAACTGGAATGTCTTTAGAAATGTCATTAACAACTCCCTCTCACCTAATTCATTAAGCCCCATTGTTACTGAAGATCAAATTGAAAATAAAGCAGAAGAACTAACAAAAATAATACAACAAGCTCTTGATACCAGTAAACGCCTGAAACCCACACAACCAACCAATTTTCTTCCCGAAAACATCATTAACTTAATTAAAACTAGAAATAGACTTCGCAAGCAATTTAATAGATATAAAACGACTGAATTAAAAACCCAAATAAACGCCCTTAAAAGAACCATCAAAAATGAAATTGATAAACACAACTGTAATAGCTGGAACTCCTATCTCACTAATTTAAATGTTGAAGATGGCTCCTTCTGGAGGGCAGTCAAGAAAAGAAAAACAAAGAAGGGCGTACTTCCCCCCTCATGGACGGCCCCAGAATGGCCATTACAGTACAAGAGAAAGTAGAAGCGCTTGCAAACTCCCTCGAGGAACAATTCCAAGAAAACACAACCGACGATAACACAAGTATTCGTAATGAATCCTATGTTAACTTTCTCGTTAGCTCCTACTTCCGTCACAATAATTTTACCCCCCAGGATACTCAGACAATCAATGCCTCAGAGGTGGAAGAGGTTATACAAAAACTAAAACCCAAAAAGAGTCCGGGCTACGATCTTATAACTAACAAGGCGATCAAGCAAATCCCGGTTACTGCAGTATGTCTACTCACTGACATAATCAATGCCATAATTAATATTGGACATTTTCCCACACTTTGGAAAAAGGCAGTAGTCATTCCGATCTACAAACAGGGAAAAAACAGAAATCTACCCTCCAGTTACAGGCCAATATCCTTACTGCCAACGATGGCCAAAATAGCTGAAAAGTTCATTCTGAATAAACTGTTAGATTTTGATGCCCAGATGAGCATCATAATCCCTCAGCAATTTGGTTTTCGGAGGAAACTATCCACATCCCACCAATTGCTCCGGGCAGTGGAGAAGATAGCAAAAGGTATTGCTAACAAAAAATCTACTGGAGGAATTTTTCTGGACATAGAAAAAGCTTTTGACCGTGTTTGGCATCAAGGCTTACTATTCAAATTAATTACTTACAACTTCCCTCCCATTCAGATCAAACTCATAAGAAACTACCTAACTAATAGAAAATTTACCGTAAGGTTTGATAATGTTTACTCCCAGGAAAAGCCCATATTAGCAGGCGTCCCACAGGGATCACTGCTGGGCCCATTCCTATTTAATGCCTTCATCAATGATATTCCGCAGAGCCCTAATACTATGCTCTGCCTGTTTGCGGATGACACTGCCATATTAACCACAAATAGCAATCACAAAACACTACACCAACACTTATCAGAACACCTGAAGGTAATAGAAGAATGGCTTGTTAAATGGAAAATAAAGGTAAATCCGACCAAGTCCCAGGCAGTTCTTTTCACAAGAAAAATGTTACCGTGTGAAAAGGTCAAATTAGCGGGAAGAGAAATTCCCTGGGCTAGTAGGGTTGATTACCTTGGACTCACTATTGACAGGAGACTAACGTGGAAAGCCCATATTACTAAAATCAAAAATAAATTCATAGCAGCTAAAACTACCCTTTATCCACTGCTAGCCCCCAAGTCAAAACTCTCGCTAACAAATAAACTCCTAATATATAAAGCCTACCTCAGACCGATAATAACCTATGCTGCTCCAATCTGGGGAGGAGCAGCTGATTCAAATATCAAAGTCTTAGAAGCTCAGCAAAGCAAAATACTTAGACTTATTACTAACTCAGAGTTTTACTTTAGAAACCACCAAATAAGAGAGAACTTGGGAATTCTGCCTCTAGCCCGCTACCTTAAATTTCTTGCATTTAATTTCTACCATAAATTATACACAATCAACAATAGTGAGATTCAGGGTATTGAACTTTACAGTCCTTATGACCTAACGCATTTCCATAGGCCCAGAGCAGTGTTGAGAGTAAAACCTCTCACCAATATCTCCATTTATTCAAATAATTCCAAACGGAAAAGAAAGAAGAATAATAATTAATGGAAATCATATCTCTACCTAAATAAAATCTTGTGAACCACATTGTAAATAAATCGTGTGGAACCTGTAAATATCTCAGTTTTATGTAATCTTAAACAACTATGGATATGTATCATTCTTTGTCCTCCGTTGTAAATATTCTAACGGTACTATCAAGAATTATTGTCATCAACCTGTGTTTTTTTTTTTTCTTTGTAACTCCTTGGTAAATATTTTAACGGAATTTGTGTGCTTCAAAGAATTATTGTAATCATCCTGTGTATTCTCCTTATATTTTCCTTCGTAAAAAATTTTATATGGATTTTATGTGTACAAAGAATTATTGTCATCATCTAAGTGTCTATTACTAGGATTACTCAATTACTTAGTCCAAAAACACAAGTCATGCAGAGTGCATCCAGTGGGAGCACTTACCTCAATAGTTTTGTATTATTCATTATTGTATCTTTATTTCTGATTTTTTAATCACCAGGCCAAGACTATCCAAGGACTCCAATTCTTTAGAAAACGAGGTACATGGCCGGAAGGCTACAGACCTCCCTCAATTCCAGACGAAAAAATAATCACATTCTAATCACTTACAGTGGGGAAAGACCATCAATCGTTGTCAGCTGAAGAAACCCACGTGTGCTAGTAGTTTTCTTTGTGAATGTTCTGCTTGAAAATTTCTGTGTGTCTCTATTATAATTTTTTTAATTACCATAAATATAAATTTTATTTTATTATTATCAATAAATTTAATTTACTTCTATGCAGTTTTTATATTTAAAATTCTTAAATAAAAATATACAAATGATAGCTAACTCAATGAATATCATATTATCATAATTTTAAAATGAGATTTTGCTATATATGTATACATATATAATCATTTCTTTTTATTAAAAATCAGAATTTTTTTTAATTTCCCAAATAGTTAAAATTGTAATGATTTAAATAGCTATTAAAACACGTTAATTTGCAATTTAATTATTAATTGATTTTAATTATTATCGATACTTTTCAAAGTCAACACTATTTTTTAAAATCAAATAATTTTCAAAATTATTGAAAGAAACAGCTCTGTTGCTTTATACACAAATTGAAGAAATTCGACAAAATTTTAATAGCTTAAAAAATAAAAAAGCTAACTTAATTGCTTAACAATAGACTTCAGAGTAAATTGTAAACTATTCATTTCAGTTGAAACTTTTGTAAATAGTTTTTATTAAAGAAGTAAATATTCACAAAATTTATTTTTAAAAGTAAATTCATTAACCAGAAATGAATACTTTATCTAATTTCGACAGCATTAATTTTGCATTAAAGTTAACCCATTAGAAATCCTTGTTATTTTACCTCAAAGATAAAATGTATTTCTTATGTTAAAAACATCTTATTGAAGGTTGAATTATTTAGCTTTATATTAAAATTAAGTCACACTGAAGTTTGTTTACGTGAAAGGAATAAAAAAAAAGTCATAACTTATAGTACTTATTTGAAATAATCTGTTTCAAGAATATAAACGTATAATCTTTAGGGCAATTCTGTTAGATATTGAAGTACATAAAAAACAAAGAATAACATTTAAAATATATTCATTAAATTAGTAAATCAAAATATTTCTTTTACATTCTAAAGGAAATTTCCTATTTTCCGGAGTTTGTAAAAAACATAAACTTCTATTCAATGATTTTAATCTATATTTACGAAATATTAGTATAACATATCCTTAATTTTATAAAAAAAATTACTAAAATAATTTTGAACCACATAATTAAAGAATTAAACAGTTTAACATATTATCTGCTGTTTCCCTATGCGGAATAATGTTTGTGATTACAGAATTCGAACATTGTTTTAAATAATTAAATTGATCATTAGAGTTTATGGTGAAATCATATTATAATGTCTCTGAAATAGATATTATACATTTCATAAACAAATATTTAAGGGAATATTTCTCGTAAATTTTCCAAAACTTGGAATTCTTGATGTATTTTGATATCATTTGCCGGTCCTACACCAAAATGTAAATTTAGTGAAAGTTTGAATCAAAATTAAAGTTTTCTTGCTAAAAATAATAGCTTCTTTGTAAAGTTATAGGCCTTAATCGTAACAAAATAATATATTTTTATGTGGAATGAAGAGTAACACTATTTCCATTCTAAAATTCCAAAATATTTAAATAGTAGAATTTATTCCTCCAATTTTTGTAATAACTTTGTGATCTTAATATTTTAAACAATGGTTGAAACATGTGTACTGAAATTTTGAGTGGTGTGAAGCTATCAACATTATCAGGATTGATGGTATTGACAAAATTGAGGAACATGGGAATTTTCAAATTCCGTGGGAAACCGATAAATTTAAATTGAAAACAAATGTAATATTGGTATAGTAGATGCACATTTCCAATCAATTTATTTTAAAAACATCAGTCTAATGATGTATTCCATGTGAGCGTGTCAATAAATCGCCTTCAGATGGCCAGAACAAATTGTTGAAATGTCATACTTTCACCTTGCCATTCTTGCTTGCGAATCAATCTACATATATATAGGAGTGCGGTTTAATTTATACCTTCACTCTCAGAAGCTAAATTCTAGTAGTTAGTTGCATCTGTGAAAATATATATTACCGTTTTACAAACAATTCTGATTCAAGCAGTGAAGAATTTTATTTTTATGAAGAAGATTATTCTTCGGACACGGATAGTGAATTTGATGATCTTTCTGGGACTCGTAATTGGTACCCAGTTGACAGTTCAGCTGCGATAGCTCCACCAGCATTTTCATTTACAAATAAATCAGAAATCAACATATACTCCAGTGGATTCTTCAAATCCACTGGAGTATTTTCGCTATTTTTTAATAAAGAAATTTTAGAATTCATAATTTTTAATACGAATGAATACGCTAAGTTATATATTGAAAGTAATGAATTAAGCCCAAGTTCTCGTCCAGCTCAGTGGGAAAATATAAATAAAGAAGAATTGCTGGTTTTTCTTGTGTGCGTTAATCATTAACATGGGTATCGTTCAAAAACCCAAAGAAGAAATGTACTGGTCAAAAAATACCTTAGTTGATACACCATTCCAATTAAATTATAAACAATATATATATATATATAAATATATATATATATATATATATATATATATATATATATATATATATATATATATATATATATATATATATATATATATATATATATATATATATATATATATATATATATATATATATATATATATATATATATATATATATATATATATATATATATATATATATATATATATATATATATATATATGTATACATACATATATACATACACACATATGTATATATATATATATAAAATATGTATTATATAAAGAAACTAAATAATGTTATTTATTTAAAAACTTGATTAAAAATGTAATGAAAATTAGTATTATATATATTTTTTATAAATCGCAATAATTAGAGAGTCTTCAACTATGAAAATCTAAAATGGGAATAAATATAGAAAAGTAAAACTGTTGCTTTCTTGAAATACTTTCGATTTCCGCTCACATTAGTTAAATCAACCATGAACGTTCAGTGAGTAAGCTCCCTAGCCACGATTTCACGGCAATTCATCAATTCTGGGGGTTGAATTTAAAGCACTGCAGTGAAGCCAGTTGCCCCTACCAAGGGGCTCGGGATAGCCGGAAAACGCACAGACATTTTTGCCCGAGTGTACTCGGGATAGCCGGTTAAAGGGTTTAATATTACCAATGATGTGAAGAATGTTAGGTTCTAAAACTTCAAATCAAATCACAAATGTGATATGATTCAGAACTTTAAGTAAAATGCACTTGTTCATATTTAAATGAATCGAATAAATTAATTTACCTTAAATGATTCTAAGCTTTGTATCCTTCAAAACAGTATTTATTGCAATATCATTAAAACAATTTTAAATTAAACATAATCAGAAACTTGTACAAAGAAAATTAGTGTGCACGGGAATTTTTTATTTATAAAAGATCATCAGTGATTTTAACTTTAACATGTTAAATAAGCTTTTATCTGAAAGAAATAAAGATTTATTTATAGCTAAAAGTATTCATTGATTCACAGTTATATAGAAATTTTGTATGGCGATTACAACAAGAAATTTATAAGTTATTCGTGTGATTCGAATACTTTGTAATATATCTTTGTAGATAATACGAAATTTGTTCCAAAACCTATGATTATTTTTAGTGCTTCACTTTCCAAGAGGATATTTTTTGCTCATTGGAACCTGATATTCAGAATATTCTCATAAAACATGATAACAAATGAGCTTACAAAAAGAACTCCTACAAACGTCAACATTTATTGTGTGATTATGGCTACATTAATCCAGTCTCTAGAGATGAGAGTATATTACTATCTATCTATCTATCTAATGTATCTATCTATCTATCTATCTATATCTATATATATATATATATATATATATATATATATATATATATATATATATATGTTGACAAAAATCTCATCGCAACTCGGAATTTCATCATCTCATAAAATTTTTAATGTGTACTGAAATGTAATTTGTACGTAAGCATACTAGATAATTAAATAATTGAAAACATGATAAATGAGAATTGTCAAGAATTTTAAAATATCAAAAAATAAAAAAACATCATTTGCAAAGCAAATTGTAGAACTGTTAAGAAGTTGGACGTTCTTTTATGTGAAAAATAAATGTGAAACGCTTTCCTACATGGAAAAAATGTATTCTCAAAAATGTCGTTTTGAAACAAAGGAAATAAATGATTACTTCATTTTTCATCCATATCATTCGAGGAAAATTTGTTTTACTTTGAAAATTTTTATTTTTTACATGCCATCATCATATAGTCGATATTAAATAATTTTCTTCAATAGTATGTTATTTACAAAAAGGGAGCAGTTTAGCGTCTATTAGTTCTCTTGCTACTATTAATAGAAGATAAAATGAAATGTTTATTTGAAAAATTCATTTCCCTTTTTATGTTGTCCATCGAATAATTTTTATGATGTATCATAACATTATTTGCTGATGATATAGGCAGAAATTTTTGTTTTTCTTTTGTTGACTATAAGAGTTTTTATTTTACTATTATTTTGTGCTTTGTTGTTTACTTTAATAATGTTGCGAAAAATATTCACGATTTACTTTTGCTTTATATAATACGGGAGATAATTGTTAACCGTTTATTGAATAATGTGTTCCATTCTAGTTATTACATATTCATTGATTTTTTCTGAATATTTATAATTCCTATATATTGTTTGAATTCTATATATTGTATAATTCCTATATATTGTAATTCCTATATATTGTGAATATAATATTGTTTGAATATGGTGTTCACTATTTTCATAATCTCCTCTTTTAGTATCAATTATGAAAAAACAAATTGTACTATGAAATTCATTACAATACTTCATGCTGGAAAAGGTGAAAAATGTTCATGTAATATCCATTGTTACTTTATAGGATTAACTAATATTGTGAACAAATTCATAGTGAAACACTGAATTATCTCTTTCATTTTTGCAATTAGGTTTCGGTTGCAAATGTATTGCAGATTTCTATTAATAGAATTTTTAAATAGATATAAATTATTTAGTTTAAACTTATTATCAGACAATGATTTACATTTCTTGGATGAATATGAGATATTTATAGCTACGTTTTCTTTTTCATTTTTAATTCAAATCTTTCATTTTAAAATGTAACATACGTGAACTTTTGTTTAAATGTCTGCATTTATTATGATTACTTCTATGTATCTTTCTGTCTATAATAAATATTATTAAACTTCTATTCACAAGATTATAAGTGATTTATAGAGTTAATATAATTGAGAGGCAGCATTCTTATTTGATGTTTTAAAAGAAGAGATATATTATTGTTATTTTTATTGACTTAAAAATGATTTTTATAGACTGACTGAGCATATTACATACTTTTAATTTCAATATTTTGAAAAGATACAATTGCACACTTTATGTGTTCAAAATATATTCTGATCTTTCAAATCACTTACTTTGAAACATTTATTCATAGTAACAAATTTCTTTTGAAATATTGCTATTTCCTGATTTTTTCTAGTCCACAATAAGTAGTATTCATTTTATTATACATACTAATCTTATCTAAGTTGCATCATTAACTTAGTTATTCTATCCGTTTTGTGATTTGGGGTATTTTCTGATGAGATTTATAGCAGATTAGCTATCTTTATTTTTGATTAAAATGGATAAGGTATGTTTCTAATTGATCCATACTTACTGTTTTTGTGTTTTTGTACTAATATTTACTCAAGTTATTTATTCAACTAAATAAATAAATAACTAAAAAATTCAACTAAATAGAGAATATTATCACACAAGTTCCACAAATAATTTTTATTTTACATCAATAAGCTTGTTTTAAAGTATAAGTAAATATTAAAAACAGTATTGTATTTTCGAAACCAGCTTTTGCGCGTATCAACGACATTTTATTAATATGAAACAAATGAAATTTTAGATGAATTTTTATTAAAATTATACGTTAATTAATAATTTAAATGTACAGAATTTTATAGAATTGATAATTTAAGAAACTGATTATATTTTAGTAAAATTATTTCTAAAATATTAAAAGAAATTTCAGGCAAATAGAAATCTTAAGGAGCAAAATATATGTTTCTATAGATGCATTCAAGAATGAAGTCAATTTTGCATAAATAATAAATAATAATAAGGAGTTCAAGCATTCTCTTCAGTATTTTGGATACCACTTTTATGTTTAGGTGCCATTGTTTAGTAATTAAAGAATAAATGGTGATGATTTTTCTATGTACATGAAAGAATACTGAATACAATTAAATTACTGATAATTAAATATATTGTAAATATTAGGGAAAAGGAAGCAAATACAAATTCTTCAATTTATTAAAAAAATAATAAGATATGCTAACAAGAAATATTGTAAAAATATTGGTATTCAATAAATATGGAAACAGAAGGCATTTTAGATATATGGAATTTTATTATACCATAAAACCAACTCAAAAACTACAGAAATTGCAAAAGAAATATAAGCATTTTAGGGGTTATTTAATTTTAAAATTAATTAAAAATCAATATTTTTACTTAATGTATAATGCTTAAAGTTTACATATAAAACGCTTAAAATTTAATATGACGATAAACTTAATTCAATGTTAGTTTAAGTATGTATGATATATGTTAATATGACGAAATAAATTATGTATTTTTTTAAATAAATAAATTATTATCATGTTTTTGTCAGGAGGATAGTAAATAATTTATTATTTAAGAACTAAATTAGTAATTAAATAAAGTATAAACTCGACACTTAATGATTTTCTTATATTTTATATGCAAGCTTTGAAAATATTAGATCTTACAAATTTAAGTTTATTCAAAATTAATCAAGAAAAGAACTATAGTCTTAATTAAAAATTCAATTAGAAATTAACTGAGCAGAAAGTTGAGTTTCTACAATCGGGAAATTAAATAGAAAGAAAGAGCATGCTGTTCTCTCCCCCCAAAAAGTATTTCATTGTAACATTAGTAAATCGTAAATAGCAAATTAAAAAATTACAGGAAAACAAAATTTTCTAGTCACTTTAAAAACAGTTTAAAATTGATTACAGAAAATAAAGCAAAATTTTTGTACCGCTTACCAAAAAATGAAAATAAGTACCATGTAAAAAAAGTGTAATTGGAATAAAACAAAATAAAAAACACGATTGTAATTTAAAATAATAATATTTCAATCATTAAAATATTTAATCTCAAATGTTCACTAATATAGATTTTAAAACTCCTGACTTAAATTAAAAATATCAGGGAACACGTAGTTCAATCGAAATATGAAAAATACTCAGTTTAGCTTAGAAATCCAAGTTAAATACTAGTTTCATGTTGAGATGACACTTTCCGTAATTGTATGATGTTTTGTATAATATTTTCTAAAATTTAAAGAATTTTAAAGAAAAGAGATTCGTATCTATAAATAATCTGTAAATAATGTTAAA
>JAJQOW010001362.1:0-52589 GCA_037975125.1 Latrodectus hesperus | reverse complement strand
ATATATATATATATATATATATATATATATATATATATATATATATATATATATATATATATATATATATATATATATATATATATATATATATATATATATATATATATATATATATATATATACAGGGTGATTATAAAAAAACTTTGCCAACATCTGCACTTCTAGCGTCTATTCTATTTAACCGATCAAGATGATACTTCAAATATAGTTCTTTTGAGATATGCGCTCGAGATTCTGTGAATGGCAACACAGTGGCCCTCGCGGTTACAGTTATAGTGACAGAAACTCGAAATTTTCGAATGGCAACGCCTACTTTTTACCATCGCAAAATGTTCAGCACATGCGAAAACCCTAAATAGCGTTGAAACGGTACCGATATGTCCGAAAACCGACTTGTTATACACATACAAACAGTTCTTCAAGGCGCATGGAGGAATAATGCATACGACAGAGACAAGACACTGCTCAATGATGAGATCACATAGAGAAAAAAAAATCTTTATTAATTTTAAACATTTTCCATATGAGTGCCATCACAGGCAATTACGCATTGCATGCGGGAGACGGTGGACAATGTCGCTGGACGCAACATGGCACGAGGGATGTTTCCAATCTCACGCCGTATAGAATCCTTTAAGTCCGACAATGTTTGAGGATTGCACAGATAAACTCTGGATTTGAGATAGCCCCAAAACCAGAAATCCATAGGCGTCAGATCTGGGGATCGCGCAGGCCACGGAAAAGGATAATAGCGTGAGATGATGCGATCGCCAAAATGCTGATCCAGGAGCCTTTTAACTGACCTCGCTGTATGTGGAGGTGCGCCATCTTGCATCCAAACAATGTCATTGAGTGCATTCAGCCGACGCAACTCCGGTAAGACATAATTTTTCAGCATGGCTGCATACCGAGGGACCGTTACAGAACATGTTGCAGGGCCAGTCGGGGTCGTTTCCTCAAAGAAGAACGGGCCCAGAACAAATGTAGCTGTAATGCCGCACCACGCAGTCACTTTGGCGTCAAATAATAGTACTGGCGCCACAGCATGAGGATTCGTCTCTCCCCAGTGCACACAATTCTTTGTGTTAATGCTGCCATTTAAGGTGAAATGCGCCTCGTCCGTCCATAGTATGCGAAGTGGCCAGTCGTTATCCGCATCATATCGTAACAAAAATGCATTTGCGAAGTCCAGACGTTGTTGTGGGTCACCCGGCTCCAACATCTGGACGCGCTGGAACCGATAGGGAAACATGTTTACGTTTACACCAGTGAACTTCCCTGTACCCAGCTCAAATGAGCTATACCAGTATAATGGAAGCCACTGGAGAGAAAAACGGAGCCGCTACAGAAGAACCCCAATTTTGCGACCCCGAACTCTCAAATACTACCACACTATGGACAATACAAGCTAACAATTCATTACAAATAATTAGGGAAAATCAATATGTATTTACAAAAAAAAAAAAAAAAAAAAAAAAAAAAAAACATTTTTTCCCCCGGTGTAATAAAACAATATTACAAAAAAAAAAATTAAAAAATTGGTTGGTTGGTGAATTACATGAATATTAACAAATGGTGATTGTGCTACAAACTAAGTGAGAAATAGGGGATAAATTACAAAATTTGTGTAAGATATGAAGAAGAGCTATGCAAAGTAAGGCAGAGTTTTAGGTAAATGGGTGAGGCAAGAGGATAGATATGACACAGGGTTGGAGGAGTTATTACTAGCTGGTGTCGTCATTGGAACCAAGTAAAAAGGCTTTCCTGAATAATTAGAAAATCCATGAGTTGGTTCAACTTTCTCCTGGAAATCTTGTTATTTAGGATTGCTTTCTTCCACACCACAATCCATCTGGTGGCTGGGCCTGACAGGTGCCAAGAAGCTGTTAATGGGCAAGCCGTGATGAAATGAAGAGGATCACCAATATCTCCACAAGTGCAATTAGGTGAGACAGCCAGGTTCATTCGGTGAAAATACGTAGGAAAAGGGCCATGGCCGGACATAAATAGAATTTCATTTCTTGTCCAGCTTAATGGTTTCATTGAGACAGTAGGTTCCATCTCATGAATAAGGCGCCCTGTATTGGCATCCTTCCAGCTTTGTTGCCAGTTAACAAGAATCCATTTCTGACATTCTTGTTTGAGATGACAGCGTGGGAGTGGAACAATAAGAGGTTGGAGTGAGGATGAGGCTGCACTCTTCGCTTCCTTATCAGCTTCCTCGTTGCCTTCTGTTCCAGCATGGGCCTTAATCCATTTTAGTTGGATGGACAAGAAATTAACTAATTCAGCTTGGACAGAGCGAGCTATAGGACTTGTTGATGCTGGGTTGCTGATAGATTTAAGTGCTGCCTGACTATCTGACCAAATAGTTACAGGAAGTTGTTGCCTTTTTGCGAACTTAACAGCTTCTTTGATTGCAATTACCTCTGCCTGGAAAACAGAGTTCGCATTGCGGAGTTTCTGCTTCCATGTGTGGATTTTAGAGTTGTTTAGGTAGGCAACAAAAGCTGTGCCTACTCCTTCTTCAAGTTTTGATCCATCTGTAAATATGTGTAGAGTGTCCGGCAAAAACTGCAGAGGGGTTGCCTCATCGTCTATTGTGACGAGCGTGTTGATATTAAAAAGACCAGGGTGATTTGTATCCAGACTTAGTTTCGCCTCAACATCAGATGGTAAGGGGAGAAGAGGTTCTAGGCACTGAACTCCAGTCCTAGTGAGGTTGATGAGCTTTGCCTCTGCTTCAACTTTCAGATGAAGGGGGGAAGACCAGTAATGAGTTGTAAGGCTGAGGTTGGGGTAGTTCTGAAAGCACCAGTGATGCTGAGAAGGAACTTTCTTTGAATGGATGAGAGCTTTTGAGATGTCTTGGATGTGAGTGAAGTTCCCCAAACAGCAGCACCATGGCAGATCATGCGTTCAATGACTGTCTTGTAGAGCGTTATCCGGTAATGTTGGTTAATGCCCCATTCATTGCCTGCAATTCTGCGTAGTTTTCCTTGCAGAAGAAGCGCTTTATTGCCTTGGGAGATGATATGATTTTTGAAGTTAAGTTTTTTATCAAGGATCACTCCTAGCAGCTTGATATGGTCAGCTTTTTTAAGTCTGTGGTTTCCCCAAAGTATCTGCGGGCCACACTTTAGTTTTGCAACGAGCATGAATTTAGTTTTCTCCAGGGAAATGGATAGATGGTTTTCATCAGCCCATGCCTTGAAATGTGTAAGGGCTAGAGTTGAAACCTTTCCTAGCTTCTTTTCACTTTTGGCGCCAACAACGAATGTAAAATCGTCCGCAAAGGCTTGAAGGTGGATTTGGCTGCTCGTGTCAACATCTTTGCCAATATTGCCCCAGTTAAATTTCAAAGGTGCATCAGCGACAAGATTCCAAAGAATTGGGCCACTACAAGATCCCTGTGGGCACCCTATTGATTGGCTTCTAGAGGCAATGCCCATATTAGTTGGAAGTAGAACCGTTCTGTCGTTAAGGTTGTTGATTAGGAGGTTTGTAATATTGGCCGGGCTATTGGTGGCACAGAGTTGCTGCTTAAGTTTATAATGGTTTATATTATCAAAGGCTCCTTTTATGTCTATTGTGATAACTGCAGTGTGAAGATTCTGGCTACGAAGAGTCTGGATTTTCTTGGTGAGTGTCAAGAGGGCGTCATCGACAGAACGGCCTTGTCTAAAGCCAAATTGGTTTTGATGGAAGAAGCTGTGGTTTTCCAAATGAAAAGACAGTCTCTTAGTGGCAAGTTTTTCAAGAACTTTCCCAAGAGTTGGTAGGAGGGAGATAGGTCTATAGGAGCTGACATTAGATTTGTCTTTGCCTTCTTTATAAAACAGAATAATAATTCCAACCTTGAAGCACCGAGGAAAATAGGAAAGCGACAAGCATTTGTTAAACAAACTATGCAGGATGTTGGGAAATGACCTGTTGATGGTTTGAATAATAATATTGTCAATCCCATCGAAGCCTGGAGCTTTGCCTTTTTTTAGGGTGTTAATAACTCTCGCTATTTCTTGTTTGCTGAATGGGACGTCATCTGTCGCAGTTACATTTGAGACAAAGGCTTGGCTGTGGGTAGTGGGGAAAAGTTTTGCTAGAATATTTTCTGCAATTTCCAGATCACTTCCCTTTTGGCTACCAGAAGAATCAACAAAGAGATGAGAAGGTGGAACAGCCTCTTTGAAGATTGCCTTATAAACTTTGCCATAGGGAGAGCTTGCAGCACTGCAAAATTCCTTCCAGTTGTTCTTTTTTGTGCTTCTAAGTTGTTTGGTGTAAATTGCACGTTTGTTCTTATACTGTTGATATAGCCCCTCTTTATCTTGTGCTGTGGCCCTTTGATAACGCCTTCTGAAGGCTCGAAGTTCTTTTCTTGCGATCTGGAGTGGTTGTGTCCACCATTTAGGGGTTATCTTATGATTGGTTCCTTTGATTTTGTAACAAGAATTACAGCAAGATGTAATGGTAGCTTGAAGGGTCGAGGCAGCTTCTTCCAGTTCAGTGAAATTGTGGCTGTTAGTAATTGACTGGGTTAGATTATTGATATGGCGCTGGAGAAGTTTGCAAAATTTTTCATGTCCACCAAATTTGGTTTTAAACCTTTTAAATTGGAAGGAGGTAGTTCTATAGTTGAATATAACCTTTATATATTGATGATCACTTAAAGTCTCCTCGTCCAAAACTTCCCAAGTAATATGTTTAGCCATCTCAGCATTCGTGACCAGCGTTAAGTCTGGCCATCCTTGTTGAAATTTATTGGTGAAAGTTGGCGGGGAGTCTTGTGAGTTGAGAATAAAAAGGTCATTGGCTAGGATGAAATCCACTGCTTGTTCCCCTCGTGAATCATCATTGGGGTAGCCCCAGATTTGGCAGTGGGCATTCAGATCTGCGCCAATGATAGTATTTCCTGAACAAACAGTTCTAAGAGCATTATCTAATTCACTTAGAGTTACGGAAAGGTCTGTAGTTGTGGCCACAGCTGAACTTCTTGCTCTGTGGTTTGGAGGAGGGTTGTAGGCTGAAATGATGTTCAAGGAGGCCTCCTCGAAGGTAACCCTAATCGTTACTGTTGTTTCTGAGCTGTGGAGGAGGGTTGGTTTAAGTTTCTGGGAAGTGCAAATTATTGCTGCCTTGTGGTTGATTGAAGACCAGCAAGACCAATTCTGGGGGATGCATGAAATTCTACCATCCTGTAGGAAAGGCTCTTGTAAAATAAAAAGATCAACCTTATGGTCTTCTGCTGTAATCCGGAGGAGATCCATAGGCGGCTTTGATTTCCTGGTGTTTATTTGAATGATCGTGAGAGGGTCTTGAACATTTCTGGTGAAATGCGATTGGATAAGTGGATCGATGAAATGATTTATGGCATGTGGATTTGCGAGAAAATTACTAAGTTTTGAGATCATATTCTGAGTTTTGGTCTGTTGGTCAGAAGATTGCATCTTGGATGTGAGTCTAAGTATCTCTGCGGTTGCTTTTTGAAGTTGGCGTAGGTCGTGTTGGAAACAACATCCTGCACTAAATTGACGTAATATGGGCAAGTGGGGTCTGCTGTAGTATGGTCAGTATGGAACTTTGTTCTGTATCTCCTGTTGGAAGAGCTGCAGTTGATGCAGTGGAGCGTAGAAGCTCTGCATGTCGTCGTTGTATGCGATCCTCCACAGTTTCCACAGTAGGTATGATGAGTGCAGTCTTCCTGTTCGTGCCCGAACCTTTGACAGTTGAAACAGCGGATAAGGCCGTAGTGTTCTTTAAATCTATAGCACTTTCCCCTGTGCCAAAGGGTGCTGCCATTAATGACCCTAAAGGCCTCAGGTTGAAGGACCATTACCAGATTGTATCTTCTTAAACTGCGTCTCAAGCAGTGGAATCGCACAATTTGATTATCTTGGATATACTTGCAGCTATGCAAAAGGTGGTCCATGAAATCAGTTGGGTGTGTGGTTTCCGGAAGGCCTTGGATCACCACTCTTGGAAGCCTTAGCACATTGATGTTAGTAGGTTGAGTAACCATTGCTGGGCGCTGTGAGATAGGTGCAAAGGATTGAGGCTTTGTAGTCCTTGTTTGCTTTTTGACTACAGTGGCGAAACTTTCTCCGCAAAATTTGTGCGAAACATCTTGTGCACTTGCTGTTTTGCTAGCCTCTTGGATATGTCGCTTGCTGTTTCGTGTTCCTGAGGAAGATTCATTTTTATTATTTTCGTTTTTCTTTGAGCCCTTTAAAGAGGTTGGTTTTGGCAACATGCTTTTAATGCTGAAAGTCTGCACAGCTTTTTCCTCCAACTTTAGCTCACTCGTCTGTGTAAGTTTGTTGTTCGTTTCATGAACCAGTGAGACTGGGCTAAATTTGTGCTCAAGAAGATGTAGCAAAGTGTTAAGTTCTCCTCGAATAGAGAGTGGTAAATACTGTTTATTGTAACGAGAACCTGATTCAATCAACTCCCTGCACCTATCTAAAATGTGCTTAGGTGTATCGTAAAACATCCTTTGCCCTTCGCAGCCCATTTTTATTCCAGCATGATCAACAGCTTCCAATGCAGTTGTAGGGTTAACATTTCCCTTCGCATTCTTGTCTTCGTTTTGAGAGCAGTCTTTGGCTGTGCGTTCATTGGTAATCTTTTTTACCATAGTCAGGAAAGTCAATGAAGAGACAAGTGACCCAGATGCCATAGTTTATCTCCGCTCATCAATCTGTGCATCTTGTAAATAAATTAATAAAAAAAATAAAAAAAAAAAAAAAAACAGATTCCTGTGCTATAGAAATATAAATGATGTACATAGTAGATTTACAATTTAATATTTTTTTTTTTAATAATGGTAATAATTGTAATAAAAATATATAAAATTAGTTTCAGTAAAATTGCTAGGTAAAAGATCACCTGCGTTGTATAAAATTTAAAACACAACTTTTCCAAATTTAATTAGGAGCTGAAATAAACTAGGATTTAATATTAATAAAAGAATTTTACCCCCTCCCTTTTTTGAAGTATTGTTTGGAATCGATTAAAATTATTAATTTACGTAGATTTTTTTTTTTTTCAGTGAAAGCCAAATTAGTATTGCTCTTTCTTAAGTGTGGAGATTTGTGGGTAAATTCTAACTAAAGAATATTGGAAGAGAAAGATAGAGAAAAATGATAAAAAACAAGGAACAAAAATTTGCTATGGTGAATTGGTCCTTTTAATCCTACCAAGCGCAGAACCTCCACCGCAACCATTTCCCAAGCCCACATTAATAAAACAAGTAAATAAGATTTAATATGAAATCATTTACAATAATATAATCATTAAAATAAGAAAGAAATTAATTTTTTTTTCCTTTTTTTATTTTTTATTTTTTACAAAGAAATTATAAAATTAAAATTATAATTGAAAAACAAAAAATGAAAATATAGCATATAAAAGTTTAAAAAACTTAACTAATTTATTATTAGTAGAGTGAATAAGATGATTAATAGATATTAAAGTTTAATAATTGAGTGGGGTTTTTATTCACTTAATTTTTATTTATTCATTCAATAATTTTTATTAGTAGTTCTTGTTCATAAAGTTAGAAAACTATACTTCTTAAAGGCATAAATTGATTTAAAAAAAAAAAAAAAAAAAAAAAAGCTTAGCTAAGGAGGCAAAAAGTTGAAGTCCATATTGTCAAAATCAGAAAGAAGTTAAAATGCCAAAATAAGATTTAAAAATAAATAAATATAAATAATATAAAAAGATTAAAAATGAAATTTACTTCCCTAATTTAGGCTTAGCTGGTAACAAAAGAAAGTTAATGTCCAAATAGTGGACTACAGAAAAAAAAATAAATAAATAAAAAATAAAAAAAATAAAAAAATAAAAAAAATTAAATTAATATTAGATTAATGACTTTTAATGACCTTATTAGAAGCATACTGTAAAATTAGGAACTTAAAAAGCAGTACCACATCTTTACGATTATAAAGGTGAGAAAAACGCTGATTGCTATTTAATAAATTTAATTAAGAGGAAATTGGTAACCAAAGGGTTAAAGGAAAATGAAAAAGGGGGACCTGTGCATGGGTGAAAAAGTGGACTTGGAAAATATCATAGTAGCAATACATATACTTAGGGGAGGAAAGAAGAACCGTTGGTGGAATTAAGAAAAATACAAATCCTAAGATTCACTAATTAGGCCATAAATCATTAAATTATAATTATTTTTTAAAAATGAAAAACTTATTTTTATTCACAGGAATCTGTATCGAATTAATATAAAAATATTGGAGTGAAATTGTTAAAAATTTAATTTTTATGGCGGTTTTAAAATGAAAGAAACTTTTAGAAAAGGTAAAATAAACAAAAATACACGTGAAGGAACAAAAATTAAAATATTTTTTGAAAGTTAACTATTGCAGATACATTTAGAAACAAAACATTTTTAGAAACCCTAGACTATTCACTCCAAGTTAAAATTTAATTTAGAATGATAGGACATCTAGATCCGAAGTTATTAATAAATAGTTAAGAAATTAGAAGAAATTTCAGCGAAAAACTAGCAAAAACATGAAATTTACATTTATTAAAAGTTTAACAACTCCGGATCCAATTGTCCTATCAACACAATCTATATAACAAAATGCACTGAATCAATGCGCGGAACTAAAAAATACGACATCTGGGCACTTACCTGTAAATTTAGCCACTCATAATGAGATTAATTGCTGCCATGAAGTTGAAATAAGTCCAATGCTTCTGATGTAAATTGTTGAAAATAAAAGTTCTTGTTATCCAAAAAGCAAACAATTCACAAGGTTGATAGAGCGATAAGTTTCACACTGATCTGCAGTGCAATGGTAATTAAATAGTTAATTGCGGTTGCTCGTTAGTTATAACGATACTGTCAAAGTCACACAACTCCGTTGCTGGGGGCGAGCGATCGGTTGCTAGGCAGTCTTTGTTAAAAGCGCAGTAGCATCATATTACATAGTAGGAAAGCTTTCTCGCTTAAATGCTAATAGCTCCTTTCATTATTCAAGAAATCACTTGAAATTCTTACTGATGATGTAAAATGCAAAACTGCATCGATTGATGTAAAAATTATTTAATAGACCAATATTTTTACACTAAGTTAGCGGCAATGAATCGGAGCTTGGCGAAAACGCGTCTTTCTCCCTCCTTCCTTCCGCGGCCTAGGGAAACATGTGAAGTACCGAGCGCAAGAGCTTGCGGACCGTTGAGTTCGGAATATCCAACATGGCGCTATGCCTCTTGCGGTTTCTGTGTGTCCTGCAGTCACTGTATGGTGCACTTCCATGACAACGTCCTCAGAAACAGTTGGCCGTCCAGAGCGCTGTTTGTCACAGGTGCAGCCTGTATCTTCGAATTTCCGCACTAAATCACGCAGAGCTTGCAGAGTACATGGGCCGCGTCGTTGTCGATGATGGCGGCGATACACACGCAAGGCTTCCGCAGCGTTCATCCCATTTTGGTTATAGAGTTTGATCAATTCACCGCGAACTTTCCTAGGAAGATTCATATCGTCGGCTTGTGCGAGTTCCCGAATGACGACTTCGCATACCCGCTTGGTATTTTATAGGTTTCCTACGCTGAATATCTGGCGACCGGCGTTCTGTGATTGGTTTCTTGACTCTGTCACATGCAAATTTATTGCGTGCGCCCAGATCGTGTTTTATTGGCCGGTTTTCAGAACTCTTTTTTGTGTTTGCAGAACACGTCCGTTTTTAGACATATCGGTACCGTTTCAACGCTATTTAGAGTTTTCGCATGTGCTGAACATTTTGCGATGGTAAAAAGTAGGCGTTGCCTTTCGAAAATTTCGAGTTTCTGTCACTATAACTGTAACCGCGAGGGCCACTGTGTTGCCATTCACAGAATCTCGAGCGCATATCTCAAAAGAACTATATTTGAAATATCATCTTGATCGGTTAAATAGAATGGACGCTAGAAGTGCAGATGTTGGCAAAGTTTTTTTATAATCACCCTGTATATATATATATATATATATATATATATATATATATATATATATATATATATATATATATATATATATATATATATATATATATATATATATATATATATATATATGTATATATATATTCATTTACAAAAATACAGCAAACAATAAATATTTAAATATTATCTTGTTGCTTGTTTAATGTAGAATGGACAAGACAAGACTTATGAACTTGCGATAATTGGATATCATGATAAATATTTAATCACCTTATTTTATAAATAAGAACATTTTTAAGCAGATATTTCTAAGTAACTTTTAAAATTAATTTTACCTGCATAATCAAAGGATTGATTAAACATTTTTCTTGTTTCTTTGATTAAGAGCCAAGGTTACAAAAAGGAACCTATTTTTAACATAAATTAAGAAACAAATCATTTGAATTGTAAAATTTAAGAAAGCTCATTCACAGGGTTAAATTTTGTCTACATAAATCATACCATAATTGTGTTTTTACAGTTAATTATTTTCCTGGTTGAAGGAATAAAAACACTGTATCTGAAAATGGGCTGCTGTGACTAAGATTTATTAAGCACATTATAGTTAACAAGATTTGTTTTGAAATTTTCACAGTTTCTGTTGTTGCCCTATATATTTCTTTATTCTGGGATACTTTTACACATAAACTTGTATATAAATCAGGATTAATTATTTACAAGTAATTAAATTATCATAGATAAGTTGTTAATTTTATTGTCTTTAAATATATTTGCAATGAAGAAAAATGCGAAAGAAAGTAAAACGTAATTTTCAAGGAAATGCAATAGTAGAAAAATTTTAAGACAATGCAAAAAATAAATAAAAATTTTAAAAATTTTATGTATATGAATAAAACGTGTTTATTTTTGTAAAAGTATTTGTATTTAAAAGTTTAAACCAATTCATTTACTTCTAAAAGTTTACCTTATTACAGAATTATAGTTAACGGAATTCAAAGAATTCATGTGTTTAAAAAATAAAATCTCATAAAATCTTATCATATATATAGCGTATATATAGCACATGTACACTTGAGCATAAAAAAAAACAATCAGATATTCTAAGATGACTATGCAGTATTTATTTTCTTGGAATAAGAATCTGGAACATCGTACTTGATTTCCCTTCTGTTTTTCAATATACATAAATATACATACACAAAAATACAATACGCTTGGTAGAAAACAATAAATTTATTATTTTCTGATAAAATTTTTAACAAAGAGTACAGTTGAATCATGTTATAATAAAACATTTATTTTTATCGTATATTTTACAATCAAGGAAAATTATAAAAATATTACTTATTATTGTCTAAGTGAGACATAAAATTATTTGTGTGCATATAACGATTAAAAATTGAATATCCCTAATGAAGTTAAATGAGCCAAATCTAATTACATATCATTGTTGAAAGTAACATTTAAGCTTGTGAAAATGTGATATATAACTGAAATAGTCTATCTATCTATCTATCTATCTATCTATCTATCTATCTATCTATCTATCTATCTATATATATATATATATATATATACATATATATATATATATATATATATATATATATATATATATATATATATATATATATATATATATATATATATATATATATATATATATATATATATATATATATATATATATATATATATATATATATATATGTATCTGTAGTGTGACAAAGAGATACGGGGTATTATCATTAGATCTATGTAGATGTTAACACACACTAAGTATTATCCCCTATTAACTCAATGATCTCTTTTTAATTTATTTTTGTGAATTTAAATATTAAAATTTTAATAAATAAACATGAAATTAAAATTTTAAAATATTCCAAGTAAAATATATTGTTATAAAATGGTGTGCACAATAATATCTAAAATTTTAATCCAATTTTGCCTTCTTAGGTACATAAAAAAACAAAGATTTTTCAACGGATCTGTCAATGACACAGTTCACGGATCTAAAAAGATAATGCCTTAGGCTAAAATATAAGATAGATTCATAAGACTAAAATGTTTGCGATAAAATTTAATGTAAGTTTCTCATTTTATCAAATACTTTTACCCTGCGAATGGTATATGTTTCAAGAAAAATGAGTTTTTCTTTCCATTTACATGTACAGAATTACTATTTTACAGCTTTACAGTACATTCTGGTTAGAAACAGACAGGTTCAATTGAGACAAAATGAAAAGTTATTAGCCCAAATAAATTGTAAGAATTGTGTTTAAATCTTAATTATTTGGATAATATTTTATATCAGTTCTACGTCAAAATTTCTTCCAATGTTTTTCTTCAACATGTAAACTTTCAAAAACTTTTAGAGTTATTAAAAAATCAATAAAAAAAGAAAATATATTAAATTTTAAAAATTTATTTAAAAACATTTATATATATCGTGAGTTTTTACATAATTTGAGTAATATTCTTGCTAGTAATTTTGAGTTAGTTACGTTTTTATTTCTCTTTGTGCTATTTGTGCTATTAGCAAAATACTTACTAGTGTTCAGTAGTGCTTATATTATACATATATAATTTTTAGTAGTGCTTATATTATACATGTATCATATTTAGTAGTGCTTATATTATACATATATAATATTTAGTAGTGCTTATTGTAATAATAATGAGGAATCTGTTTTTCATCTCATCATAATCTATTTTATTTTTTGTGCTTCTTCATGACAGCAAAAATGCTTCCAGCAAGATAATGAGTATGTATATAAACAATATATATATATATATATATATATATATATATATATATATATATATATATATATATATATATATATATATATATATATATATATATATATATATATATATATATATATATATATATATATATATATATATATATATATATATATATATATATATATATATATATATATATATATATATATATATATATATATATATATATATATATATATATATATATATATATATATATATATATATATATATATATATATATATATATATATATATATATATATATATATATATATATATATATATATATATATATATATATATATATATATATATATATATACTTATATATATATATATATATATATATATATATATATATATATAAACATACATACATTTATACATATATATATTAGGTACAACATGAAAAACAATAAAACTAGTGTGCCAAAATTTAAGAAGAATCACTGATAGGAATAGAAGAATATACAATACAAATAGTAGATGAAAAGTTCGTCAGGAGGATGATTGTCAATTATGCACATTAAACACTCTTTTCTGATATATCTTTTTTCACATGTATATATCTGCGTGTTTGTGTGTGTATCATTATTTTTATAAACATTACTTGTCTTAATCTATCTTATATTTTAGCCTAAGGCATTATCTAAAAAGATAATGCCTTAGGCTAAATATAAGATAGATTCATAAGGCGAAAATGTTTGCGGTAAAATTTTAATATTTAATTTTAGACAATAATTTATGATGGAAAAATATTTCATATATTCCTGCAAGAGTTTAATTTCCGTATTAAAATTTTAAAATCAAGCATTTGTTATGTTTGGAGAATTACAGAGGTGCATTTATAAAATCCAGTTGCATATTCCCAATTCTGAATTTTTATTTAATCTCAAAGCTTCTTTTACTACTTTATAAGTTTCTATAAATAAAATTGTTGTTCTAGAAATAAATATTTGTTTAATTCTATGATTGGTAATAAAAATATAAAGGAAGCGATTAGAATATTTGTGAATGTAATGATTTCTTATTTTATAATATAGTAAAAAATTTCATTCAAATATTTATCCTACTATGTTATAAACTTATTTAATAAAACTTTTCCTTATATTTTGGAAAATATTTACTTTATTTAATTTAAATACTGGTCATATCGTATACCATTTATTTAAGTTGAAGTATATCTTGTAAAGTAACTTTCATAAAAACCACGTTAGGACTATATTTCAACATTCCTAGCAATAAACACGAGACTCCATCGTGAAAAGCATAATTCTTATAGAAATCATAAATACTACAATTCATAAAGTAATTTCTTTCCTGTTATTTCATTCAGTACCTTCTTTCATTACCACATAACCACACTTGATGAGTATCTTGTCAATCTTTTTTACGAATTCAAACAAGTATCCCTCAACATTTAAAAAATGAGATTCTAATGAAAAAAAGAAAAAAAAATTAAATTCTAATGAGATTAGATTCACTCCAATAACATTTTTTTATTTTAAGATAAATTGGGTTTTAAATTGTAAAATAAAAGAAATTTTTCTACTTAATTTTAATATTCTTTGATATTTTTAAGGTTGTAATATATTATTTGAAGTTTTCTGTTTTTTCTGTATTCATACTAATTATGAAATTATTCTTGAATTTATGGTAACTATAATGGTAATTTAATTTGAGAATTTTAAGAAAAATAATCAATTAATAATTTGCTTCTTAATAATAGTTAAAATTTTAGATTGTATTCACACATTAAATATGATAAAATCGGTGTTTCAACATTAAATAGCAAAATGTGCATATCTATATGTGGAAAAAAAAGTGGTTTAAATCAAATAAAATACTCTATAGTAATTATATATTTCATGTGTTGATTGCTTGAATGTAGTTAGAATATAGAAACAAGTATTTGCCTTAATTCTATAAAACTATATTCTGCATTTTTCGAAAGCAAATTGAAATTTAAAACAAGTTATTTCTATTAATAAGAGCACTTTATATTTAAAACGTGCTCAGTCAGTTAATATAATATAATAATATATGTGAAAATTTAAACAGAGGATTAAAACTTAATAGATGTTAATAATAATCACTTAAATTAATTTGTATATTAAATGATCATTTAAAATATATACAAAATACATACATAAAATTCTGAGCGAGGATTAAGGTTACAACAATAAAAGGAAACCTTCATTATTATGGAAATATCTCTTTAATGCTAAAAAAGTACAAAAATTTTTATCACTCAATTTTATGATTCATATTTTCATAAATGATAAGATTTCTTTTGAGTAGCCGTTTCAGAAAAACTGCAACATTTTAAATAGCATGGAGTTTGTCACAGTATTTAACGATAGTTAATAATCTATTGCTTAGAAGAAACATAATAAACCTGCACAAACAAGAATTTTTATTAAGGCAATTAATTTTCTAACAAGAATTAATAACAATAATGCTGAACCCAGCAAACTAAAAATGAAATTCACACATTTTACTTGTAAAATTGACAAAAGCACAATTGTGATTTTGACTAGTTTAAATTCCAATGAAATACAAAATTGAAATTTATGAAACAAAGTTTTTATTACAAGAAAGTGTCTCCATTTTTAATGAAGACATTTTTCATAATATCAAGTTTATTTTATGAAACTTGCATATCATAAATGTGCTCTCTTGTAAATATTATTTTCTATAGATATTTAAATTAGATATCTAGTTTAGACACTGTAAAAAATAAGAGATATTCTATATTTTATAAATTTTAAAGTAAATAAAATCATAAAAAAATTGTATATTTCCATTTCTTAAAAGCCTTACCATGTATTTCAAATGGATCAGAACTTACCATAGCAAAATATTAGCGGGAATGTAATACTCATATATTTATTAGACAGTATTAATTTTCTATCAAAAGTGGTAAAATGGAAAGTGTTAAAAGTATTTTCTTATCTAAATATGTATAGTCTGTAATTAATGAATATTATTCTTGATGTTGTAGTGTATGTTTATATATATTTTGCACAATAGTTTGGAAAAATTATACAGCATGCACAATTAAAGAATTATAAATAGCAAAATATCCGTCTGTTTTCAATTAGGTGGTTAAGATATTTAGTAAGAGAACAAGGCAGTACATTTTACATAAAAATGTTTGTTATCTCATAAAAAGAGTGTAAAATTATTTGTCAGTCTTACTTTAATTACATATGTTACATATGGAAAGTTGAGAATGAAATTAAAGAATAAATCAATTATTCTCTAAGAGACAAAATAAGAAGAGTTCATACGTAAAATATGATATAACCCTGTAAAAGCTTATATAATTGCACAGCATTGCTCAATTTTTGGATTAAATAATGAAATATTCTTAATAAAACTATTATTTATATATGTTTCATCGATTACAAAAATTCAGTGTCACTTATCTTATTTGCAATCTTAAAATCTAAACAAAAAACAAAAATTATATTCTATTAAATTAAGTTCTTTAATTTTGATGTAAAATTCATCACGTTATAATTTATTGACCACATCATAAATGGACTAATACAATAGGGAAGTTAGTGAAATTCATTTCATCTTGGCCCAAAATATAAAAACAATTCTAATAAAATTTTATTAAAATTTTTAAATTAAAACAGAAAAAAGGATTTTTCATAACAATAAATGTTTCATAATTTTTTTTAATATTTACTTGATATTCATATATTTAAGCAATAAATTCTTGATGTAATTAAAAGTTATAGAGAAATGGTAGTTCACCTAACAAACGCGCTAAATTCATGCCTTTGTAAATGAAATACCAACCTTACTTTCATTCAAAATTCTCAAAACACATCTCGAAATAAATGTTTCTTGTAGTTAAATAAGATAAAATAGTAAATGATTCTATTTTTGACAAATATTTCTTTTGTGTTTAGATATTGCTAGTAACTTTTCATATGAGATTGATTATTGATGACGTTCATTAAAATAATATGGTGGTTATTACTTTTGAGGAACAAATTTTCAATACATTTTCATTTAACATTACAACTGTAAGTTGTTAAATATTGATCATTAAGATTCTAAAAAAAATTACACATGATATATTACTTTTAAGAGTTTCCCAAAATTGTTTCTAACATTATAAGAGTAAATTATTGACAAGTTAATTGGAAAGAAAGATAAGTTATATTTTGTTCTTCTAAAAGTAATAAATCACTTAAATAAAATTTCAAAAATATATTTCGCGCAATCCAATTAAATTAACACCATTAATAATGAATGGTATATATAAAAATTTGTGAAATTTGCATTTTTGATAAAGTACCTTTCGTAAATAAAATAAAGGCATTACATTATTTTATCTAGAGATTTCTATTTCTTAATTAATTTGTACTGATCATTAATTCATATAGCATCAAACAGAGAGATAATACAAAAATTATATTGGTTTTGGTACATAAAGTAGCTAAAATAATTGCTTTTTTAAACCAATATAATAATAATTAAATCCTTTTATTTAGAATTATCTTTAACGCATCGAAACTTCAAAGAAGTTGGATAATTTCTAAGGCGAAGATCATTGCTCAGTTAACATTTTTGTATAACACTTTAAATTTTATATTAAATTTTAATGAGCCTACATTCAAATTTTCTAGAATTTTTCTTAAGTTTGGTTTTCCTACAAAAAAGTTAAATCAATTAAATATTTAGAAAAAATCTCTGAAAGAAAAATTTTTAAGCAGAAATATTTGCGATATGCAATCAATTACGATAAAATTGTTCATATTTGGAATAAGTTTTTAAATCTCTAATGAAATGCATAATATGATCTTGTGTTCTCCGGTGTTATTTTTATTTATATATTTTCAAAACAATGTTACTTCGATGTATTTCATTTCATATGAAATTTCTACAACAGTTTCTAAAATATTTTAAAGGTTGATTATAGTTATGTAATATTAAAGTTTACTATACATGTTTAAAAGTGATGTTTTGGACGAAAACTTTTCTGTATAGTTATAAAATAATAGGTATTTTAAATTCAAACAATTCTTAGCTTTAAATTTGAATAAAGTAATTGATGCACTAAAATAAAAAAACTTTAAATATTTTCATTAATAAAATTAGTCTTAACAAGTAAAATCACATATTAAAATTTTTTTCGCATTCTAAAATCATGTTTCAATTTTGCACGTACATATGTAACTATATTTAAATTAAGGACTATACATATATTAAGGACAATGTTACAACCAGTCACTAAAGATGCAGAAACAAAACAAACATGATTTATTTATGAATCACATGTATGAAATAAATACAAAAAAAAAACAAGAAATATTGCGTACATGGTATACCAGGCGCACACACTGCAATTATAGCTCTTTGGAGCACTTACACCACATATCGCCCGTACAACTATTGAACAATACGTTATTAGTATGATGAATAATGCACCTTATGTCTCCCTAACAAAGAAATACAATCAATACAATTCCAAGAAATGCTGAGAATCACATTACTGAGTCATATTACTTGAGTCAGAGAAATCCGCTCAGTCAGCAATGCTTTCCAAAGGTATGGTACAGATATAGGAAGTCGTTGATGGGCTGAAATTTGTCATCTGAACATGTACTACACATGCTCTTTCGAGCTCCAGTTCGGTGAAAATGCTGGTAATTTCATACAGGTGATATCCTTCGATTGAAAGCAATCGCTGACGATGTTTTTAAGGTCAAGATGGGCATTGTCTTCCATAACCTCAAATTTAGAGATCATAACACATTTAAACAAACAGATACGCAGTTACAGAATGGTGTCCCGATAAACTTGGCCTATCAGGATTCCGGTTTGAACATACAGAATTCTGGAATGCAGTATAAAGTCAGCAAAAACGAGTATTCATGCACCAGTGTAGTGCTGGCGTTTATTATGTAGATCTTGGGTACTGAGTACCTGATGTACTCCATATGATAGTTCAACGTGAATTGGTAGGTAAGCTGAACCGTGGCTCATTGTAAAACATAACACAAGTTTATCTAGACTAAACGCAAGCGACACTGAACTGTCTTGAGAAGAACACATGTGACAAACTTGCGAGCTTATTGTCTGTACTGCCCTAAATGTCTGTGCACAATTTGTCTTGAAACGATAGTGCATGTGGTTGATGATGGGTGACGTTGCAAGTCTTCTGCTATGCTTCAACTGCTTATTTTGTCCAAATACCTATTACCATTTGGCGTTGTCTCGTGGCAGACCCTTAACTGTAACGTCTGTTGACATTTCCAGTAGTTTGGAATAGTCGACATAACCTTGAGGTAATACTTCGAGTGATTCTGAATTCCTCAGCTACTGCCATATGAATACGCTTGCAATCCTGGTGTCTGAAAATTCTACTACGTAAAACACCCACGTGCTTCCTCTGTATCATACCTATGTGGTCGTGTCACTCAGAGCAGTACGGGCGGTTGGAAACATGTTTTCTTCTTGCCTCATACCCTAAAATACCTCTCTCTTAAACTGTCATCATGGTGGCATATGGTCTGCATCATGAGATGCTTACCTGCTAATTGCATATAATGCTTGACCAAATGTGTGCAG
Organism: Latrodectus hesperus; assembly: GCA_037975125.1. Lineage (NCBI taxonomy): Eukaryota > Metazoa > Arthropoda > Arachnida > Araneae > Theridiidae > Latrodectus > Latrodectus hesperus. The sequence continues at coordinate 33,251 of JAJQOW010001362.1, read as the reverse complement.
TTTTCCTATCATGTTCAATTTCCAAGAGCTTTGGAATTATTCTTAATTTATGGATAGGTATGAAGTTACACTTATAATTAATTAACGTCAATCTGGCAAAAGGAAAATCTGTTGTTATTGTTGTTGTTACTAAAGACACTTGGACAAGCCGAGCTCGCTATGCAAATTAAAGTCAATTGGGAGCATCTTTCGTTTTAATCAGAGCACCATGAAGGTGAAAGTACTACGACTTTACTCAACACACATGCCATAGGGAAATGTTTATAGGGTAGGCAACCATTCACACCTTATTTATACTAGGAAAGGACAAAGACAGGATAGATAGAGAGAGAAAAAGTACATCCATGCCCAAACCGGGACCTCCTTACCCGCAGTCAGGTACGCTGAGCACTAGACAAGTTGGGCGGCTAGGAAAATCTAATATAAATTACTTATTTAAACTAATTACCCTCACAATTGCGTTCAATGTCCATATAATGAATTCTAAAACAAAATTTAAATTAATTTGCAGTTGATTGCATATTGAAAAATATTCATTTTTAATCGCTTGGTAGTTGTTTCATAATATGTTTATTTGAAGAGAAAATGTAAATAATGATTGTGTTACAAAAAATATATGTTTAAAAATTTTCTCAAAACAAGGTCTCAGATTGTATACATGATTATTTCTGCCAAATATAACTTGTGTAACAGCAGATAAATTATGAATTATAACACTATTTTTTAATTTTATCTATTGAAAGAAAATAAAAAAGTGCAACAACCTGCAAAAATGGAAATAAATCTCCTAATATAATATGAACAAAATAAAATAAGTGTACAAATACCAGCACTATTTTTCTTTTTTAAAAAAATATTTTATTATTTAAAAGTACTACAATAGTTATGTTTCATTTGAAATTGGTTTTGATACTATTCAAGAAATCATAAAACATTTTTATGTAGAAAAATTTTTGAAACTTGTATATAAGAATCTATAAAATAAAAACCTTATGTTTATACAATATATTAATGCATTTAAATGTGAACACCATAAAAATTCAAATGATTAAGTTAGACCTTCCATTCGATGTGCAACATATTAGTTATAAAAATAAAGTTATGTAAAATTAAAATATTTAAATAAAATCAACAATTTTGTTACATTTTTTTAAACTGTAGAGCTCAAAAATATTAGAAGGCTAAAGAATTAATGGAGAACTAATTTCTAGACATTTGTAATTAATAAATAAATATTGTTGCATTAAATATTAGTTAAATCTATTCAATATCACTTCAGTTTTACTATTAAAAGAAGCAAAGACACAGTTGCGCAGAAAGACCCCTAACTGCACCATAAAGTTAACGCATTATGTCTCCCTGATATCATGTAAGTATTTATTATAAAGACAGAATTTTTGAACACACAAATTGTAGGCATATTAACCAATATGGGGAAGTATTTGTAATCATTATATATAGTAAGGATAATGTTAGTTATTTATATGGTTTTTTACGTTCGAAGCAAATAATAAAACTAGTGAACAGTATACATAGTAAATACAAGTAAAATTAGTATAAACATAAATGGGATTTGAGTAATTAATTACATCAATACATGTAAAAAAATGAAAAATATTAGTAGTTTTAATTAAATTTGATTCTTTGAAAATCTACAAAAATTTTAAAGGAAGTTTTTTTTTCTTACTAAATATTAATAGATCAATTTTTGATTGGAAAATTCTTTTTAGAAGTAGGACATATGACTTTCAAATGAAATGTCAGGCAAATAATTTTCTAGTGAAACGTAGAGGTTGTTGGAACGTTCAAAATTACTTGTAGATACGGGTTTCATTAACTAGAGAAATATTCAGTGCATGTGGCTGTTCTTAAGGAACACTCTTTTAAGATTAAAATGCGTTTTAGAGCGCTGATCTGTTTAGCGCAACATATTCATTTTGCCTCCTCAGACGCAGGAATGAAATGTGCTTCTGATGACGCTTTCGAGATTCTGCAGGAATAGTTGGTTTTTATGTGAGGTAAGGATTTGATTTATGTTAGATACGTCATGTGTTATCTTGCTTAATACATCTGGATCTGTTCATTCTGTAAATGGATTTTATGCAACACACACACTGTCTTGCAAATAGTTAAAAAAGCCACGTCAAGCATATTATGGAAAATGGTAGAAGGGTTGCTTGAGAGGCGTTCAACGTTGAGATTGTTTTTGCTATAAAATTTGCTGATCTTCCTGAGATTTTTTAATTGGATTAAAAAATCATTTAAATTGGACATTGGTATTAATTCATTCATATCGCTGTCGGATATTAAAAATCGGAGTTAACTAAAGCAGATGTTTAAATGAGCTAAAAACATCAACAGACTGTCGGCTTATAATGTCACATTAAATTGCATATTTTTTTCAAAGAGATGTATGGCTTGAAAAATAATAATAGAATCAACTTAACTGAGTTGTAATCTTTCACTAAATTTCGTATTATTATAGAGAATGATTTCTGATTTTGTTTTCCCTTCCAATGTAGATTTATCATTGAATGTCTTGTACGTAGTTGTTAGTAAAGGTGAGCATATATATATGTTGGGAAATGATGATGCTAGAAATGAAATATTTTAATATTTTGAATCTAGTTGTTGGTTAGGTAGTGACTTATAGTCGGTTGGTTATTCATTATCTTGAATTTTAAACTTTATATTGTTTAAACTATCTGATAATTGTTTTTTTGTGAAACCTATTTATACTTAATTTTTCATAGATTAGTTGAAGGAGTGTAAGCTCAACTAATATCGAAAACAATATCGAGGATGTTATTTATAACATCTAGTAATTAGTATAATGAAATATCATTGTACACTGTTCAGTCGTTTCTCTTTTCTCTAATTTAAAAGGAAGTATTCCCAAAAATGAAACATAAGATTATCATTTTTTAGCATGACAGCAAGGTAGCCATCCAGATTTAGGTCCCAATCTATAACGATTTATGATTGGAATCACTGAACAGTTGTAGTATTCTTCCTTTTAGTTATTGAAAGAAATATAAATATAATTTATATATTAAAATATAAGTATTATTGGGCATCAAATTTACATCTAAAAAGATAAAATTTTGTCTATTCAAGTTAACAATTCTAATATTTATTAACAGGCTAAGTGCACTTTTGCTGGCAAAAAATAACTATTTTTTCCTATATCGTGTTATTTTAAGACTTATATCTTAAAGTGTCTAAGAAAAATGTGCAATATAGTTTAATTGATTTATTTTCAAAATCATATTTTAAGTTTATATTTTGACAGTTATATTTAACTGTCAAAAACTTTTGATATACATCAAAATAAGTAATTCCTGAAATATTGTATAAGTTTGAAATTTGAAAAGAGAAATTGTTTTTATATAATTTTAAATTGAGCTGTTTGAAATTATGTAAGTTTTTTATCTGGATAAAAAAATCATTTTCGGATTTATTTACTGAATTTAACAAACAACACAGTAGGCATTATGACGTTATTGTGTATTTTCTGCTTTATATAGATAAAAATTATTAAGTATAAACAAAGAGTGTTTGAGCTGAAAAAACAGAATTTATGTAACTTGCAAAATGTATTAAAACAATGAGAAACATTGTTTTGCCTGAACCAAAATGTTGTCATTGTTCTGATTTGTCTTATTGCTAAATTTATTCCATTACATAATTTTTATAATATGAATCAACCACCAATGCAAAACATTTATAAGTCAATGAAGAAAAAATAAAAAGAAATTACTTAAATATTAAATTGTTGTTGCTGCAACTGTTTTGTCGATACTGTGTTCATATATTAATACTGCTAAATTTAACTCTGCGAAAAGGGATTGCATAAAGTAACATGTCAAAGAGTAAAGTGCATTGAGTACACATTCCAAGAATGCCTAGAGAACGTTAATGGATTTCTACTGGATTTAATTTCAGTATCGAAAGTGAAATTCATTGTATTATTTCTCTTCCGTTTTAATTTTGTCCTTATCCTGTGTACAAAGTTGTTTGTAAGAATATTGAAGTGTTACACAAAATTCCACTAATTTTCTTAATTAACTTTTGCTGTAAATTAATGGGCAGAAGTGGGTAGCTAATTCAGTCAAAGGGAGCTTCCACTTGTTATAATTTATCTTAAGGTTTTAAGTATATTTAGTGGAAAAAATGTGTATAGCAATTAAATAAACATAAAGAACACTTAAAAGATTTAAAGTAATTTCTTAATAAATCTATGAATAAGATAAGTCTCAATACATTAATAAAATTTCGCTGCATTCGACACAATGAGAATTTTTCACTATTCTATATATCTTCGCTTCATTTAGTTAGTTCCGCATATTTATTGTACTTTTTTTCATCTCTTTGTTTCCTTTTGTCGATGGAATTTTTCTCGGAATATGTCACTATTGTGCATTATAAAATAAGTATGGTATTATTTGTAGAAGTTTTGGATATTAATGTTCATTTTCTTCTGCACCATTATCTAAAGTGGGGAAAATAAATAATACATTTTTTTGGTGTCCGTATATGAAATAAATAAGAAGACATGAAGAGTTTTCTGATATAAGACTACTGCTTGTACCCTGAATTATAACCTTGTTTCAGCACATCAACTTGTTTAATATAAATATTAAATTTCTCAGACGAGCATTTTATGTTAATATTATATTAGAGATAAATTGCAAGTTGCATAGTATAGCACATCAATTTAACCTTATGAGGTTAAATTAATAGTGATTAATTATTTAAATAATCAACAAATTTTTGTGAAATCTTTTTTCCTACGTTAAAAATGTTTTCTTTAAATAAACGGCAGATATATATTTTCTACATTATTTAAGTTATTTATTTATTATAATTCTTTTATTCGTTATTTTAAAAATTCCTATCAAAATATTTTAAAAGTAATATAATTCAAATTTCATCGTAATTAATGGGATTTTTAGGTTTAGAGTTGTTTGATAATTCCATGATGTGCATCTCCAACGGATTCCATACATCCCATGTAAATATTAGTGGCAATGAGACCACAGATAGACTGTCCAAAGAGGGCAGTAAGGAAGATACGTTCATTGATTCATCACTTACACACTAACATACTAAGAATTTTACTCTTATGAAAAATCTAGACTAAATTCAATCTGGCAAATTCCATCCACGTGCACCACTGGTACTCTGAAACATCTCCTAGAAATGTTTTTTTAATAAAATGTGACCGAAAATCTCAGACTCTGCCTTGGACAAATTATCAAGTGGATATCTAAAATGTTTATCGTTTAAACGTGGTACAAAAAATTATCCCACTTGTAAAACTGATGTGACCATCTAGCCTCACCGAAACCTATTGTGGATTGCATTAGACTTTCCCGGGAGAATTAATCCTCAGATCCCATGCCAGTCATCGACTTTCTGACAGTCAACAATTTATTGGAGTTGATCTGACATAAGCTAGATCTTTTAAAAGGATAATCCACAACAATAACCACCACTTGCAAATATTGCCAAGTAGAATTCAGTTTTGTTTCATTTTAATATTGGTTTGAACTAGAGTTCCTTTTTCCTGTTAAATTTCTTTGATGTAAATTTTATTTATCTAGATTCCTTAAAATATCCAAGACGTCAGATAACATTTCATCTACATCACATCATATTGAGACGGCGTTTTAAATCTGATTTGTCGAAAAATTTGCTGCCAGCTTTCAAATTACATTCTTCGAGCTGTAGCAAACAAGGCGAAGTTCACCATCGAATGTCTGAATATATTGTTGAAGTTCGTTTTGTTTTAAGCAGAAAAAGTAAAATGAAAAATTCAAGACAAACCCTTTAATTTTAAATCGAAACGAACGATTTAAATTTGTGAATAAGTCCTTAATTACTAGATTTCGAAATTAATAAATTCAATATTTGTCAGTAATCTTTTTTAAATCTCAAGACTATTGCCCTGCATACGGCAACATTTAAGTTTTTCTTTTAATTAATATTGCTGAAATAATAAATTGCAGATTTGTACAACATTGCCAGAAAAAGATCGTTGAAAAGTTTTTATTTATTTTTGAGAGGTTGTTAAATATTATATTCATTACAGTAATAATAAATTAAATTTTTTATAACAACATAATGCATAATTTTCCTACACTTTAATCTCTTCTGTTTCGCACATTTCTTCGAATTTAAATTTAAAGATATGGGTTTAAAGCAGAATCGGATTTCCCTTGGTTTAGAGAAAGATTTGGCTACATGGATTACCATTGTTAACAGAAATTAAATTTTATAACTTAGTTATAAAATTTAACTTCTGATAACAATGGTAACCCTATCTTGGTGCAGCTTTTCTGTAGCGGACACCTTGTTTGTTAGAACTCGGCGTCAAAAAATTGCCAGTGAATAAAAGATTACCTGATTGTAAACTTTCATCAAAGATTAAAAATAGCTTTAATTAATATTTTATGGATTTCAGTATTGTTATAAGTTGTTAAGGGGTTATCAATTTAAAAATTTATTTCTTTCCCTATTATTATAAGGCTGTTATCCTTTAGAAGGAACCAAGTGGCAGCCATTATTATTTTTAAAGAAATACAAATACATAGGTCCTTATTAACTAGGTGGAATAATAATCGCATAATGTCGGTGTTCAGACCGTAAAGTTCAGGTAATGATGGCGGCCCTTTTTATGCATTAAGAAATTGAAATTGGTGGATTAGATTGAAGTTTTGTCTTTTTTTATGAATTTTTAAGAATGACTTACTGAAAATACCATTAGATTTCAAAGAGATCACCATTCATATCAATATAAGCAAAAATTGATAAAATATTATGCATTTGAATAAGGGAAACTTAGATATAAGCGTGGCAAGAATTATGTAAATAATTGTATACACTCGAATTTGTAAGTAAATTAATTTAAATTACATTTGATTACTTTTATATATAAATTAATATTGCTAATAAATAAAACAAGGAATTTTAAAATCAGTAAATACATGCTTGTAACATGATATCTGTTTAATAGAATCATTTTGGTGAATCACTTGATATTAGATATAATTCTGAAAATTATTATGTAAAAAATATTTTTTCAGCGACTGTTTATGGATTATTTAATAAAAATTATATGTATGTACCATCTTATGGAACATTTCCAGCGAAAAATACAGGTTTTGATTTGACGTGATTTAACCTCTTTTATAATTTATATCCATCTCTGTGCATGATATTCAGTAGGCTCGAGTAGGCTTAAAAGAACAAATAAAAATGACACACAATGAAGAATTATAAATATCGTTTAATTTTTTCTTGTGAATCACTGCTTGTGAAGTCAAAGACGAGATGCGGTGGCGTATATTTGACGAGATGCAGCGTCATATTTTTTCAGTAACATTGAGTTCTGTTAATTCATCCATCAGCACTTTTATGTTTTCTAAACGTTTCTCCTCAAATGTCACATATGTGATTTGTTTATATGTAAGAGAAATTACGGATACTAAGCCATTTATTTTTATACTGCAAAAAATTTTTAAAAATTTCATCAAGTTGGTTGGTAAAAATGTGCATAACTATAAAATTAAAATTTTAATCACTACATATAAACAATAAACATAAAATAAACAATTCATACTCGATATTTATCACGTGAAAGCACCAAATGCTGAAGCACCGTCTACTGATAAATTGTCTGCATTAACATAGAAAACAAATATCGACACATATTTGATACGTAAATGGTTTTGATAAATTTATATCAAACGAGGTTCTGTGACGGCTGTCCGGTATCGAGATGAAGTCCTAGAACACATTTTGAGATTGTACGCTGCAGCGGTTAGCTCTACTTTTGTTTTAATGGATGATAACGCACGTCCCCATAACGCTAACATCGTCGATGACTACCTGGAGGGTGAAAGGATTGCACGTATTGCATGGCCAGCATATTAGCCCGACCTTGATCCCGTTGAAAATCTTTGGGATGTTCTCGCCCATGCTGTATGTTCACGTTTCCCCCTCCAGTCACTCTTATTGAGATGGAAACAGCTCTACAAGAAGGATGGCTATTGCTTAATTCATCGCGGTAATTGACCACCTAATTGAAAGTCTGGTCACAAGGTGTAAACTTTATATACAGAGGAGGGGCGATCACTTACTTTATTAATGTCCTTTGTTTCCTTTTATGCTGTTTATTTTCACTTTATACATAATTCTGTTTAAATCTCCAGTATGCCATTATCTGATAACTTACAAAAATTTAATATTGTTTTCTTTTCTGAATATAATTATTACTTTCATTTTATGCATAAATATATATGCTACTTTACTTTGTGTCAATCAAAGCAGCATTTGTTGATATTTTGCATTTTACATCTTCGTGCTTAACTTTTGGAAGTGAGTATATATATATATATGTATATAGTATATATATATATACTTGGCCGTAATGGTGATTCTAAACTTCGTTTAAATTTCATTTTAGAAATAACATTTTTACTCCCAACAATTGTTTTAATTAAATTGTTTAATTCAGTAACATAGATGTTTCTGAGAATGCAAATTTTTGTAATAAGAGTGGAAAAGAAATTAAAGTTTGTAGTTTACCCTTAACTACAAAAGAATTAAAAAAAATTTCCATCATATAAAAATGTAAATTTCAGCAGTAAAATTACTTAATACAAATAGATATGCTTTGTAAATGAAATGTTCCTAATAATAAACTACTGCCATATATTTCTATTCTGAAAGTATTACACTAATATTAATGGTAAAATTTTTTTTAATTTATTGGTTTCATGGGTTAAAAGTGAAATACTTTATAAAAATTGATTCAGGGTTCTAACTTGTATTCGTCTAAATTCGTTAATAAATAGCAAATAAAAAATTGGTTAAAAATTTTCAATATGTACATTTCTTTTATCAATTTAAATTTTATTTATTATTTCTATTATTTCATTCCCCAACTCTTCGTTTGTATTCACCTTCTTAAAACTAATTTAATTTTTAATATTTTTACAGGATTTAATTGCCACACAGCAGTCCTCTTTGTCCTGGTCCGGGTACTTTTTCTTGTTATGGGCAGTTACTGACTTCTAATCCTGAATCAATTGATGATCGTACGTGTTCATTAATTGTGGCTGGGGCATGTAAAACATATCGTGATCGTGCAATGTTTTTCATACGAAATTATACCTCTGGGGTTGAAATGTAAAAGCTGTTGGTCTTCTGCTTCTAAATTACGAATATCAATGTCCTTCAGAACCTATTTTAAAATACCCATGGGTACCCCACTAGACAATGTGTCATCACTTCCCAGGCTTGTAGTGCTGAAAAATTAGAAAAATGATCTTGGCAACTGGGATTTTTAATAATATCCATCCTATATGTAACCTATTTTGTACATACTATCTTGTACATACTTTAAATTGTGTTAGTAAACAATCGATTGATTCCACATTTTTCATTTATATTATATACTTCAATTATTAGTTTTGAAAATTTTTGTTATTCAAGCATGTCTTCCCATTTAATTTTATAAATTGACTTCTTTCCTCTTTTTTTAGTTATTATGAGTCCTTTCTTTTGAACTTAATTTCATTTCACCGCTAAGTTAATTGTTGTTTGTGTTTTATCTAAGTTAAATATTTGATAAATAAAAGAAGAAAAAAGAAAACTTATATTTCTCGTTAATGCCATTCAAATTCAAGCAATTGCGTGACATACTGGATTTTTGTAAATAGATTTAGAAGATAAATGAAAAGGCTTTCAGTTGATAATTGAAATTCGATATTGGTTTGAATCGCAAAGAAAAAGCTTCTTTTCAATTTTATCATAGCTTTGCATCATTGCATATTGAATAAAAACATAGAGTTTTTTACGTTTTTTCGAAATAATTTACTAAATAAATTTTTTGCACATTCAATATTACTAAGAAATTGGCAAAAATGTAGTTATAGAAAAACTGTTTATTTTCTTATTACTAAATTTTTAAACTTATATTCAAATAGAAAAATATCTTAATTTATTTATTAACTATACAGTTAGCTCATTAAAATGATTTCGCTATTTATTTATGAATTTAAATTTAAATTTTTATAAATTATATTTTTCAAAAATTTAAGTGCGTGAATATGCCCACATATTTTTCTAAAATTAGTGAATTTATTTTATGTATTCTGCATTTAACTTTCTGGATCCATTTTTATCTCTCTAATTGTATTTTTAAGATTACAATTATGCGTAAACTGTAGGTATATTGTAGAGTAATTCAACTTTTCTGAATACAATTTTAAATCAATTTAACGTTTCCTAGTAACAGGTATTGATTTGCAATAAATGAGATTAATTTGCATTAATATTAATAAAACTTTCTTTGAAATCTTTTCGTATAATTTAAAATTTTAAACTGTAATCCCGACAAAAGAATCCAACCTTTATAGAAAAACTTGTGTTTTAAAACATAAATTATAATTCCTTAATTTCTAAAGAGATATTTTTAAAACTAAAGGTCCAATCAAAATTAACAATAATGAAATTGTGTAAACATTTCACAAAATATTTTTCTTATTTCATAGAAAAGTGCATAATTTCTTGTGTCAATTGTTATTTTTAAATTAATTTATTCGATATTAATTAAAACATACACATTTAATCTATTTTTTTTAATTTCAAAAAGCTAATTAGCACTTGCTTTATATTTTGAGACATTCGAAAATTAGAATTTCTGGTTTAAAAAATGGTCAAAATCTATACGTGTCATAGGTATGAAGAGAGTAATTTTACACACAGCTAGCTTATTTCTATATTTATTTAACATCTATGCAACACAGAGAAATCACACACACAACACAAAACGAGAACATAAGAACATTAAAACAAAAAAAAAAAAAAACTCTGACAATCATACTCGAGCAGCAGCAGTCTCTAGGGTTAGAGCTCATCTGGTTCTCTCAGTTCGTTTATGACCGTTAGAGGGCGTTGCTCTGTTACATATATAGCTTTCAAAGTGTTTATTAAAAAGTGATATTTCCCTTTGCATTTGCTATTGCTGAGTAACGCTAATAAAGTGCTTTTTGTTAAATTCAAAAAGCATATTTATATAAATATAGCAATAAATATACCGAATATAATGTTAAAATATAAATAAAATTTAAAATTTTCTTCAAGAAAAAGGAAGGTTTTACTCTTCCATTATGTAACTACTATTGTAATTTTCTTAAAAACATCCGTATCACTTGTTTTCCTTATGCTTGAATATAATGATTGAAATCATTATAATTGGAATCATTCTCAAAATAATTTGTGAAGAGAAAAATGTTATGCTTAAATTTAAAATGGAAAGCCACGAAGAAAATGAGTTAAGGAAAAAGCAATACTTTCGAAATATCCATAAAATAATTCAGTAGTTTTTATGTTCTGAAATATCATAAATGAAATGGAAGATCTAGGATCTTCATTTTTTATCCTTAATACAAAATTTCTCAGGATACAAAACATCAATTAATATAAATATAGCAAATAATTGTAGAGAGAGAGACCAAAAATTTGTTCACAACATTAAGATAATTTTTTCATATTTTACGATAAACTGATTCATGAAAATGAAATAATAATACAGAAATTTGATATTATGTTAATTTCAGAATGTTTGTTTTTAATTTTATTTACAAAGTATGAAATTGTTTAATTGAGTGTAATATTTAAAAAAAAGTTCTGCAAAATTATTTGAATTCAATAATGGAAGAGCAACAATGTGTTGTAAATAACATCGAACAAAAAAGAACAAAAACAATGTTTATAAATGGATATTCATTTTATCCTCTTTTATAAATTTCATGTAAACGGTTATAATTCCTTAAATTTATGTTTATTACAACGCTACGTTTTGAACAAATGCTAAAATTTAATTTAAGCAATTATTAAAATGTTTAAGCTAATTTTCAAAAAAGTATTCAGTGCAAATATTCTGATGATTTTCAGATGTTTTCATATAAAATATCTATTAACAATTTATAAATTTAAAACTGTCTCTACAGTTAAAATTTAAATTTAAAACTGTCTCTCAAATTCTTCTTGTGTACAGTCAATTGTGGACAAGAAGAGTTTAATTAAATTCTTCTTGTCTACAATTGACTGTACACAAGAAGAATTTAATTAATTAAATTAAAACGGTCTTCATATCCAGCCATTAAAAATACGTCTTAGTAATAAAACTCAATTCTGAAACACAATATCTTTAATATTTGTGTTTTTTTCAGTCTCAAAATATGGTATTAAACTTAAAATGTATTGATAGTAATTTGTTTTAAATTTAGATATTACTTTTTACTAGAAATTTTAAATTATTCTCTCTTTTTTAAAAATCATTCATTCATATATATATATATATATATATATATATATATATATATATATATATATATATATGTTTGTATATTCTTCGTACGTATAAACTCATGTCTAAACTTAAATTCAAATACCCAAAACAAATGATATTTAGAAAATATGCAATCAATCTGCTTTATGTTTATAATTTTTATTTCACTTCATGAAAAAAATTTTAAAAATAATATTAAGAATAATTATTTAGTCAAAAATATCTTATACAGAAGTATAAATTTAGGTTACAATAGTTTAAATCAAGCAATTTATACAAAGTGTTTCTGAATTACATATTTGATTTCAGCACCTAAAGATACAAATCAGTTTGTTATATCTTCAATGTATAATAGAGAAGAATTAATGGAGTGACAACTTTTTAGCCTATTAAAATGTGAGAAACTAATCAAGACAGCAGGTAATTTTCCAATAATTAAAACAAATAGTATCTAAGAATGAAAACAATTTCAAAAATGTATATTAAATATTGTAAGGTCTAAGGACGTTCGTAAGCGAATGACAACTGTTTCGCAAACATTAATATCAAACAATAAATCACTGTAGTAACTTGAAGTCTGCTGCTTATCAGTTAGATTCAAATCTAACAGCCGGAATTGAAATTACTGCTTTGTCGTAACTTTTGCTTAAGGGTATTAAAAAGACAATTATGTCAGAAACGAAGGGCATTTTTAATGGGGCAAAGAACTTCAAATATAGAACGAATACCAATAGCTCATATTCTTTTTACTAATGTGAGAAAAGCATCGGCTATTTGAAAGTTATATTTTACCGATGTGTAACAGCTAATTTTACGTAGGTTACCAAACATATTCATATCTGGATGGAATCATACAAAATGTTCCACTGAATATTATAGAGTGTAATTATGTCGACAGTGTAGAATTGATGTGTATATAATTTTTACTATCAATATAGTACAATTTTATCATATCTTAATTTAAAAGTAAAGATATTATTCTCCTTTGTAATTATAATTCCCCATATAAAACTTTTATTTCACTTTGTGAAGGAAGTCTTCTAAATTTAATAAAACTCCTTTCATTAATTATCATTTCTCAGAATTAAGTGCTAATTGAGTACTAGGGCAAATTTTTGTTTCAACAATTTTCACTGCTCATTATTTCTTATAAGAGAATCCAATAAAATTAAGAATGATTCATAAACACAGTCAATACGACAGATACTTTGCTTTATTTTCATTCATTGAATATGAACTTTTCCTAATGATTTAGACGCAAGCTAATTTCAATTAACAAATACGTTGACAGGTTTCATTTCAGTTTAATTGTAAGAGTTGCACAATATGAATTATTATTTCTAGTATTACATTTAATCTAATTCTTTATCAAGGACTTCGGCTTTGATTGCTGACGTCTTCAATTAATGACTTCCAGAAAAATCTTAATTAAATTCTCTTCAAAATTAGAATAAACTAGTTTTGCAGAACAATGTAAATCAAGCAAAACTGGATTAATTTTAATTTATTCAATTAGAGAAATTAATTTTTGAGGAAGTAAATTAAATGAAGGTGATTATAAATGACAAAAGGTAATCTTCAACAGTAAATGTCACATTTTGGTAGTACTTCCTTTTTCATCTATAATTTATTGATATATTTACAATATATATAAGTAGGTGAAATATATAAAATTTATCTATGTGTTCAAATTCCTATATACATTTAGTATAATTTTCTCATTCACTCAATGGAGTTTTATTATGCATTTAATACAATGTTGTGATTAAATTTCTTAATAATTTAATGAATACAGATTCAATTCCTAAATGATCATTAGTTTTAAATTTTTTTAATTTAAAAAATGTCAACGATTATTTGATATTTTGATTATTTGAAGAGCTAATATATTATAAAATGAGATATATCGGAACTATAATATATTATCACATAATATTTAATAAAATGATTTTTTAAGGAAACTTATAAAAAATACGTTGAAACTTTAAGAAATGGTTTCAATAAATACAAATTTAAAAATTTTAACAAAACGTTTTTTTATATATTTACTGTCTCACTCATAATATTTTATTTTAATCATAAGAATCACTTATAGAAAATTAGATTGTAATTAAAAGCAAATAACTTAAATTACATTAAATTAATTTACATAAATTGTTTTGTAAGTTGAACAATTATTACGCCTTATTTAAACTATTGAATGAATAAAAATAATGTGCTTAGAAATAAAAAAAATGTCTATTGTAACTAAAACAATTGTAAAATCTATATTTAATTGTCTTCAAATTTTAACATTATTTACACAAAAAGCGTAAAATAATGTTTATTTAGTATAAGGGAAAAACCTATACTTTTCACGAATTAATATTTAAATTTAATTTGTTATGTCACAGGAAGAAAATTCAACATGATTTTTAGCATTAATTGTCTGAGTGCAAGCTCAGTTCAGTTCAAATATTAGATGGGTAGCTAGACAGGTAGTTGTCACACTACTAATAAGCATTTCGATTGATATATTTTACATTATTTCTAATTTTCCTCTTTGAATTTGATTTCAATATCAAACTAATTATTGGTATTTTAAACTAAGATAAGATACCCTATAATCATACGAAAGTATGAAAGATGCATGTACATTTATATATTTTTGCTTCCAATTTCCGTTAAAAACACCATCTTCAATTTTAAATATATACTAGTATATATTTTTTTGTTTTTCTAATCTTTTTTTGTCTTTAATTTGATTTTCTTATCTTTTTTAAGCAAATAAGTATTTTTAAATTAAATTGAAATTATTTAGGTTATTTTTAAAAATTTCAAACACTTTAACAAAATAACTGCAATATATTCCATTTAGTAAATCTATAAATAATGTGTGTTTGTGTGTGTATGTCTGTGTATTGAATCAATTTTCCGTGTATATAAATTTTTACTAATTAATAAATAATACATTGAAACTCATATTGTAAATTTTAGAATATATTATTCACAGTAATCTATTTTATATTCTCAAACGATATATTAGCACTCTTTACAGAAAATCAATTTGTTTAAGGTTTTAAATTTACTTTCATTTGGTCGCAAAATGATGGAATTTCTAAATAGAATCCAGCAAAAATAAGCTGTCATTTTACTATTAAAATATTTTTATATAGATAGTAAATTGTATATACATTGTAAAATTCTATTTGCTTATGCTTTACATCACATGGCAAAACGTGTTATTATATTATATATTGTTATTACACTGCAATATACAAATATTAATATTGTATGATAAATGTGTATTACTAAGACTACAAGATTAAGTTTTTTTTAAATATTTACAAACTCATTGCAATAGCTAACAATTTGTTATTTTTTGTATTACGAAATTAAGAAAATTTTGATTTTTTTTCATTTTATTACATAAAATTATGTAATGATAAAACAAGATTTAATCCTCTTATGGATTTTTTAACTTTAACATAATGATATATTATTTATACCAAAAATATGGTAATTGGTTTTAATTCTTAAGGAATTTTTAGATGTCTTCAAGAAATATTTTTTACGAAGATTGCATTAGATTAGAATTTACTTTTTAGTGTCTCATTAATAATACAGGTCATAACATTTATTTTATGTAAACATTCTCCTTTGTAATTTTCAAACAATGATTATTTCAATCAAAAATATTTTTCTATTTTTGAGATATAAATATAATAAAAATACAAAACAAGTCTTTATATTTTTATTTAATTTTAGAGTGTATAGTTTCAATGATCTGATTGGAGAGCTGTAATCTACATTAAAAGGGAAAAATGTTTTTGTTTTGTAAGCATTATACAATTTTATATAAAGCTGGATAAGATTCTGGTTCGTTAAATAAATTATAAAATGTTAATATTTCAGCCAAACGTATGACCTATATAATGCAGAAATTAAGAAAATCAAAAGTTTTTTAAAGTTAATTCCTACTTATCATGGAACAAAGGTTTTAATGACAGTTAATATTGACATTATAACAAAAATATTACTTTAACAAACATCTTTGGTTATGGTAATAAATTAGGACGATGATTTTTATAATTTAAATTTGTTTCGTGAAAGATTTTTTATTTGAAGTGATCAACAGATTATTCATATATATATGTGTGAGCCGTGAAAAATCGTCACTAGAGGGCGAACAAAAAAGAGTCAGTTGATGTACGTAGATCACGAGATGCGGTCAGAGATTTGTCGAAGCGCAATATTCAATAAAGTTGTTATTTGTTACTGAAACGCAATATTTTCATTTAAACGTCCTGAGATAGTTATAAGTATAAATAACCTTAAATGATAAATTAAGTAAAGCACGTAGACTTTTAACATTTCAGAAGTGGAATATTTATCACCCTTTGATGGTGGTTTTGTTTTCTTCTCCGATATGGAAACTCGTATATGCTTGTGAATTAATATTAAAAATAGGAATATGCTCCTCATAAGTAAGGATTAGTTTCGGGTGAAGAATAAGGAAGAATTTATGAGGAAAGGTACTTGAAACTACGAGTTACATCAATACGAAATAAAAGAAACGAAAATACGCAAGTGAGTGATCTTTTTTTATTTTGCGCTTTTGATTTCTGTAAGCTCTAAAATGACTTCATTTCTGGCGAAAGGAAAATTGATAGATTTAATTACTTTAGCTACTGAATTAGGAGAACCCAATCCCCAAGATTGTAAGATAATAGATTTAAGGAACATAATCATTAGTTCAAAAAACTATGAAGAAGAATTTTTTAAAATTTTAATGGAAGGTATTGTTGAAGATCGCTTAGCCCAAAAACAAGACGAAGAAGCAGCTCGTGAGTTTGAGTTACAAAAATTACGTTTACAGAATGAAAATGCAATAGGAAATGCCGGTAATGCGAATAATTTTAATTCAGAAATGCGCGATTCTTGCAATTTGCAACATCTTATGCAAAAATATGATGTGAATAAAGGTGATATAAGTTTTTGTCTTATATTATTTGAAAGACAAGCGCGACGGATGGCTTTAGATGAAGCTCATTTGGGTTTTCCATCTTTTAGGACTTCTACCATATGAAATAACTCAATGCATTGCCCACGAACCGGACGATAAAGCAAATGATTACTATTAT
The DNA here is from genome assembly GCA_037975125.1 of Latrodectus hesperus. Classification (NCBI taxonomy): domain Eukaryota; kingdom Metazoa; phylum Arthropoda; class Arachnida; order Araneae; family Theridiidae; genus Latrodectus; species Latrodectus hesperus. The sequence goes on along the minus strand of JAJQOW010001362.1, from coordinate 15,764 downwards.
GTGAAGGAACTATTATTAAAAAGATTTAAATTAAGTCCAGAAAGATTTCGACAGAAATTTTATGAACATTTTCGTACAATTAAGAATACATGGAAAGATTTTACTTATGAGTTACGAAATTATTTTAATGAGTGGTTAGAAGGTCTTAAAATTACTAATTTAGAAGATCTTAAGGACTTAATTGTTACAGAACAATTAAAGAAAAGTGTTTCCCCTACCATTCGTAATCACTTCATAGATGAATGGACCGATTTCATTAATCCATATAAATTAGCTGAAAAATTAGATTCGTATGAGAATGCTATATTAAGAATAAAATCTTGTATTGAAAACAAAAACGTGAAATTTTTTGAAAAAAGATCTTATATTGATAACTATGTAAGCAAATTTAATGATCGCTGTAAATATGAAAATTTCAAAAGTGAAGTAAGAGAAAACCGTGAATTTAAAAAGTTTCCTAAGAATGAGTGTTTTTATTCCAAAGAAAAACGTAACACGAATTTTAGTTCTCGTAGTGATAAAAATAGCATTAAATGTTTCAACTGTAATGATTATGGGCACATTTCTAAAGACTGTCCAAAATAAAGAAAATTTTTAATTTGTAGAGAATGTGGTGAGAGTGGACATAACCAACGGCATTGTTCGATAAATAAAGATAAAAATAGTTTGATCGTAAATGTTGAAAACCTTACCCCATTAAATGCTTATGTGAAGGAAGCAAAAATAAATAATTCTGAGCATTCGATAAATAGCTTAATAGATACGGGATCGAGCATTTCATTAGTTATGAATTCGGTTGCAATTAAATTAAAACTGAATATAATTCCGTTAAAGTGAAAATTGTTTGGATTTGGTTCTACTGTTGCATCTGCTTTCACACTTGAGAAAAGTCAAGTGGAATTAAGAATCGACGACGTCAGAGCAACACTTGAAATATTCGTTGTAAATGATAATACTATGTCGTTTGACCTAATTTTAGGAAGAGACTTTCTAGACAAAACAGAAATCGCTTTCGCCCGAATTGGCTCCGAATTGCACATTTGGTCTTCGAATAGTATTCCGTTTTCTGCAGTGGAAGGCGAATCCAAACATCAACAAATAAAACTGAAAACGGAAAAACCTATTATAATAGAAAAAATAGCATAAATTTTATTCAGGCGAAAACAGAAAATATGAAAAACGGTCTTGTATTGTTAGAGGGAAAAGAAAAAAATTTTGATTCTGTTTTTGAAATTAAAAATGGTAAAACGGTAATCCCTATTATGAATAATGGTTCTTTTGATATTAAGTTAAAAGAAAATCAGTGTCTGAGTACGGTAACCGATATATCGCAGGATTGGAATTTAAATTCTAAAAGTATTCTTCCATTTAATAATCTTTGTAATGCAACTGAAGAAACAATATTCACTGTAAATAAGGATAAATGCGCGATTAAAATAGACGATATTAAATTTGATAAAACTATTCCTTATGATAAGAAATTGGAAATTCTGAAACTAATTAATGATTATAGAGATTGTTTTGCCATGAATATAAGTGCGTTAGGATGTACTACATTGACTAAAATGGAAATTAATGAAGTTCCAGGAAGCAAACCAGTTTGTTTACGTCCTTATAAAACAAATTACAGAAGATTAAATAATCACAGATTAAAATTATTATTAGAGAAATTATTACAGAAAATTAAATAATCACACAATTAAAGATAAATTCCCTTTGCCCAGAATTGATGATTTATTAGAATGTCTTGGTGAATGTAATATTTTCACGACATTAGATTTAGCTCATGGTTATCTCCAAATACCATTAACAGAGAAAGCTAAGTTAAAAACTGCTTTTATTACCCCAGATGAAACAGGTCAGTTTGAATGTATGATTTTTGGTTTGGCAAATGCACCTTCAGAATTTCAGAAATTAAAGTATCAAGTATTAGGACCATTGTTAAATAAGAATGTTTTGTGTTATTTAGATGATATTTTGATCCCAGCGAAGAATTGGACTGATATGATTGAACGAATATAAGAGGCATTTGAAAAACATAAATCTGCTAATTTGACTTTAAAATTGTCAAAATGTGAAATCAGTAAAAAGGAAGTAGAATTTTTAGGATTTATTGTTAATAGAGAAGGAATAAAAACAGGAATGAGAAAAATTAGATCAATAAGAGAATTTGCAACTCCTAAGAATATTCATGATATTCGTAGATTTTTAGGTTTAACTGGTTATTTTCGGAGATTTGTAGAAAAATATGCACAAAAGGCAGAACTTTTATCACGACTCTTGCAAAAAGAAGAATTTTTCAAGTGGGAAGAGGAGCAAGAGCAGTCTTTTCGATTATTGAAAAATATCCTCACAGAGCAACCTGTGTTAGCCATTATAACCATCAAGCTAAAACGGAAATACATTGTGATGCAAGTTCTAGTGGTTTAGCAGGCATGCGTTTATAATGAGGATTAGACAATAAATGGCGGTTGGTTTATTGTGTCAGCAAAAAGACAACAGAAATTGAAAAGAAGTATCATTCAAGCAAGCTCGAATTGATGGCCATTGTGTGGACTCTCGAAAGATTAAGGCAGTATTTATTAGGCATAAAATCCAAAATAGTGACAGATTGTCAAGCACTGATGTACATGAATTCAAATAAAACAAACACTCCTCAGATTGCAAGATGGTGTAATTTAATTCAAGAATTCGATTTTGAAATAGAACATAGACCTGGAAAGAAAATGGTTCAGTAGAAGCAAAGAGCAGAGCTCCAGTTTGGAAATCAGAAGATACATTGACATCCCTCATCGAAAATAAATTATAAGTTTGTTTGACCTTCAGTGAAGATGAACAAATATTGATGATATAGCAGGCTGATCCAGAAATACGAAAAGTAATAGAAATATTCAGAAAAAAAGATCAGGATAGAACAAAAGAAGAAAAACAACTTATAAGAAATTACGTGTTTAAGAGAAACTGATTATTTCGATGCATAAACGAAAATGGAAGAGAAAAATTTCTCTATGTTATTTCAAAGAATATGAGAAAAAGTATAGTAATCAAATTCCATGATCTTATGGGACATTTTTCTATTGATAGAACAATTAATAAGATAAACGAATTGTATTGGTTTCCTTATATGAAACGTTATGTACGAAAGCACATTTCAAAATGTTTTGAATGTTTGATGAACAAAACGCCGTCAGGAAAACAGCCTGGCTTATTAAATCCAATTAAAACAGGTCGTAAACCTTTTTCAATTGTACATATGGATCATTTAGGACCTTTTGTTAAGAGTTCTAAAGGTAATCAAGAACTTTTGGCCATGATAGATAATTTCACAAAATTTGTCCAATTGACTCCCATAAAGAGTATGTCAACATCACATGTGCTGAAGGCTCTGAAAAAATTTGTAAATACTTATGGTCTACCTGAGAAAATAATAACAGATCGATGAACTTGTTTCACTTCGCATCAATTTCAACAATATTGTGCTGAAAATGGTATACATCATACACTCAATTGTACGAAGCGACCATGTGCAAATGGAATGGTTGAAAGAGTTAATAGAACAATATTGTCTGCCATAACAACTGGTATGGAAGATCAGAATCATAAAGATTGGGATGTTAAAATACATGAAGTTGAGAGAAACTTGAACAAATTTGTAAGCAAGTCAACGAACAAGACACCATTTGAATTGCTCAATGGTTATTCTCCACGATTCAACGACGGAATTTTGAGAAAGTTAGCTGATGAAGAAGCTCAGAGTTGGCAAGATCTATCTGTAGTGCAGGAAGAATCTCGAAGACAAATAGAAGAAAGTCAACAAAAAAAGAAGAAGTATTATGATAAAAAGAGATGTAGAGGAATCACGTTTGAACGAGGAGAGATTGTCGTAATGAAAAGAGCTCCGAAATCTTCTGGCCAACCTACGAAGACACAATTTAAATACCGAGGCCCTCTTATTGTTACCGAGATATTGCCAAACGATGTCTACCGTGTGACTCAGCTGGAAGAAAAAGAAAGGCCACTTCTACGCAACAACAGCTCACATTAGTCAACTAAAACCATGGCTAAATGAACCAGATTCGGATGAAGATAGTGATATCGATAGTGCCAATAGTGATGATAATAACTATTCTCTGAATAGCCCCAGACGCAATCCACATAGATCCACTCGCAAGGACTAAAGTTGAATGAGGGATCATAAATGGTGAGATCTTTCCAATTTTATTTAAAGAAAAACTTGTAATTAAAAGGCAGTGAACTTATCATAAACTATTGACTCTAAAAATAAATAACATTAATGATCATTTACTGTATACTGAAATATTCATCAAACAATATGAAAGTCTGTTGAATTTATTCTGTGAATGATTTAATATTCCTAAGTTCATTTAACGTCTTGTAAATTTTTGTTGTAAGTAATTTTATTGGAATTTAGAATTGTATCAAGAATTACTAGTGGAAAAAGTGTATTATATATTATTATAGTTTTTTTTTATTCTAACATAATAATTTTTCTACCTTTAATGAAATATGTGTATTATTAATGATTACAATTACAGTAATTGTTAGTGTGAATGAAAAATGATGTTAGTTATGTAGTTAATAATTTTATTTAATCTGCTGTGTTTAATTTTTAATGTTAATTTTTTTGTATTAATTAGTAATTGAATATTAATATACCAATTGAGGACAATTGTAAGGTCAGTCTGGCCGAATGTGAGCTATGAAAAATCGCCACTAGAGGGCGAACAAAAATAGAGTCCGTTGATGTACGTCGATCGCGAGATGCAGTGAGAGATTTGGCTAAGCGCAATATTCAATAAAGTTGTTATTTGTTACTGAAACGCAGTATTTTCATTTAAACGTCCTGACATGATTATAAGTATAAATATCCTTAAATGATAAATTAAGTCAAGCACGTAGGCTTTTAACATATGCATCAGTATAGTAATCAATCTAGTGAACAATCTAGTAATTGAAAGCTATTTTAGGTCACTACAACAGTTGAGATTAAAGTTATTTAATTACAACAAAAGGTTCTGAAAAAACAAAATGGTAACTTACTAACATAATTGTTAAGAAATGATGATGATATTGCATATTGTTATTGATTAAGAAAAATATAATGATTATCAACAAAACAATAAAAAACGCTCAATGGCAGTTAATTTCTAAATTTGAGATAGTCACATAGAAAATGTGTGATTAAATCCTTTCTTTCCCTGGAATTAATTTAAATTTCCATTCATTTCTTTTTTATATGTATATTCTAAGGGTCCATTTTAATTTTCGTTTGTTTATAATTTCACTTAAAAATATTTTAAAAAGGAGCATGAAGAAAATGTTGTCTAAAAATAATGAGGAGCTTATCTATATGAAAAGATTATAAATACTTAAATTTGAAATAGTTATTAGAAAGGCAGAAAAAAATGAGAAAATATTATTCATAACAACTAGTAAGTAATTCAGTTTTTTTGATTAATTAAAAATATTGCTTACTTATGTATTTAAAAAGAAATATAATATTGAAGTATGGTATAACATGACTGAATATTATTTTCTTGGGGAATTGGATATGAGCATTGTTTCTGTATTGATTATAATAAGAAATTTCCGCAACAATTACTATTTCTACACAAGAGTATAAATTTAAGGAATAACACTTTCTCTATTATTTTTTTCGACAAAAAATCAAAAGAAAGAATAACAATGATAGATCAAGCTCTTTTTGAATGAATTTTATAATTTATTAGAAATAAAAAGAAAAAATCTAACTGATGAAATTATCTATATGAAAGTAAGAATTCGAATTCTCACGTTTTTTTTTTTCATCAAAATCCAAAAAATCAGATTAGTAGAAATTCAAAGCTACAAATTTGTGAAACCTAGAGCTGATAGAGTAACTATGATTCTGTTTTCAGCCATTTAAAGGTATTAAAGATATCCTAAATTTTAGAAACTGTGGCTAAAAGAAGTCATGAAATAGCCAATACAGTGCAATAAAGTGATAAAAGTAAAAAGAAAAGGAAAGGAAAAAGAAATAGTGAAAGTTAGTGACAAACATTGGAAGGATTTTAATGTTTACAAAATTGTCCCCAAAGTGACAACAGATTTTATTGATTATCGGAACTCTTCATTAATAACAATTACAATTAAGAACCTCTTTCTTAAATAGTACATTCACTGCTAAGAAGTGATATTTTAATTATTTGCCCGAAATGTTAATGACAAAAGTTATCTTCAAAGATGACAGAGTCAAATCTTAATTCGATTGTTAAATGGAAAAGACAATTATATAATTAAAAGCATTTTTTACGTTTTTCTCTAAACCAGAACTGTTACATATTGAAAAGTACCAAAGCAAACGCAAAATTGTGATGACCAGTTTTTAATTTTCATGAAGGGAAATCAATCTGCCATTGCAGGGGAAGTGAATGTTGGTTTTTAGGCGGTTAATTTTAGCCTTCAAAGAGATGATTTCTAGTAAGAGCTGTAGAAAAGTTTCGGAACACCAATTCAATACTGTGATAGTTAACTTTTTTTACTGCAACGAATGTAATTTTTCAGTATGATAATACTTCTTTTGATACAGAGAAAATGTCAAAACAAAGCCTGATAAAAATGTGGATGCAGTCCCATGAAACCAATATTATTGAATTACTATAATTTGTTTCATAGCATTCGATCCAGATTCAGTGGTTTTCAACAGCTAAATACCCGAAAGACATTGGAACATTTTTTCAGTATATTCATGAAGAATTACACAACATTCCTCTAATCATTATTCAGCATTACAATAATATTATTCTAAAATTATAATTAATTTAAATTAATATACTAAATTAAAATTTAAATGAAAAAAGAATCAAGAAGAAAAAACATATTTGCAAACTGCTAGGAAATCTTTTGTTTTAAATCTTTCAAATAAAATCGTCAGAACATCATTGATAGCAAGAACTTAAAGGTTATGGTATTTCAGTAAAAAACATACGTTAATAATAAAATTTTTATTTTTAAGAAATTTGCAAGATATCATTAGTAATGCTTTTAAAGTGATAGAAATTGTTATGTAAAAGATCCATTGATATTCATTACATATTTAAATATTGAAATAAATTTAATAGGAAATTATATTGTTTATGAACACGAGAAAAATGCGTTTTACGATTTCTGTTCTTTCGTTAAAATCAAAATTTCCAATAGAAATTAAATTTCTAAAGTGGAAACTGAACTAAAATCTTTAACTTAAAATTATTCAGGATAGTTTAGTAAGGCATGTAATAAAATATAAAAAGCTATAATTTTATTTCACAAGTAATATTATTATAAAGTTTGTAATTTTTTTATTAGCCTTGAAATATCTCAGACAGATTCGAGTTCAGATTCTGTGACAAATATCGATAGATATAGGCTTACGTTAAGAACGGCTTATCCAGTGATTTAGCGACTTGGCAAAATTTTTGGCAACCACTTGGCGAGGTTTGGCGAGAAGTGGATAATTCTGGATACTTCCACCTCCTATGGCTTAGGGCCATTATTGAGCGAGATGGCCTGGAATCTTCCACAACCTTCCATAAAGACCTAAGCTTTTACGCCAAGTAAGCTATAAATACCACCGTTCCATGGACCGAGTCAGTTTCTGAGTTTCCAGCGACAGTGATAGATTAGTGGATACAAATAAAAATCCTGTGATTGTTAAGAGTTTATTTCATAATACTTAATCAACGAACTCCGAAGCTCGGTACAACATATGTTTAAATCAATTATTTTATTTTCATGTATAAAATTTAGTGAAAACGAAAAATTAAACGACATTTTTGCCTCAGAAAATATTAGTCTTCATGTCATCAGAATAATGCAATTTTTCGATGCATTTATGCAAAAATCTAAATTCGAAATGATATACGAAATTAATTAACGTTTTTTAAATACAAAAAATATTATTTTCCATTTAAAGTTTATTCTTTAAACGATTTTAGGAAAATGTGAGAAATTTAATCTTTTCCTTGCTCAGAAATAAAGAAACACTGAATGAATTAGAACTTGAATTTTCTATTTATATGAAAAATATCATCCGTCTTATTTATTTATTTAAACCTAATTTAAACTTAATAAAGATACTAAAATTATATTAAATAAATTTTATAAACAAAATAATATTTAAAAATGTATTTCTTATCACAATTTTTTCCATATTTTAGTTTAATTCTAAAATTAGAGGGAACACATAAGTGTTATTAAGATATGTTTAATAGTTCACACACATGTAATATAATAAAGTAATTAAATAAACATAATAATTATATACACACACACACAATATATATATATATATATATATATATATATATATATATATATATATATATATATATATATATATATATATATATATATATATATATATATATATATATATATATATATATATATATATATATATATTATATATATATATATATACACACACACACACATACACACATATATGTGTGTATGCATGTCTGTTTGTATGTATATGTATGCATATATGTCATGAAAACTATATCTTCTATGTTGTATATAAAGATGTGTCTTCTTCATAAACTATTTTGCTCTATTTAATATAATTCGAACAGACTATTTTTGAGAATAAAAATTTAGTAAACAACAAAGTGGTGCATGACACAAAGCGGAAAAAAATGTTTTACATTTAGATATACTAGTACAACGACAAATATTTAATGATAAAAATATCATTAGAAATTAAAAATATTAATATTTTCATTTGAATATAATTTGTCACTAATTATAATCAAAAAGAAATATTCAAAGAGAATTTCATATAATATATTTAATGTAAAAATAAAAAAAAATAGCTGCTCTGCTTAAAATTTAAATGTTAAATGAATTATTTAATGCAGTTATACTGATTTGGAGTGCATTTTATTATATTTTAGTACCTATAAAATTTTTTATTGTTAGTCTATTATTTGAACTTCCATTAGAGACATTTATTAATAATAAATTGCGCACAAAATATTATACCCCCTACACTGAGATATCAAAAATTTCAATTTCTCAAAAAGATTATTTTTAAGAAATATTTATCCTAACTTTATTTGAAAGGTATTTAGTATGCAGATTTTTAAAGTAAAATGGATCTTAGAATATTATAAATGTGCTATTTGTTGTTTTCAATTCCGCAGATTTAATTGTTTTCTCTTATAAAATGCTTGTAATTTTATTGTAACTAAAGCAATATGAATCAACTTGTTATATTGAATTCAATTAAAGGTACCAATCATCATTTAGAACTGATTCATCAGTTTTTATTTTTGTCTTTCAAAATGGAAAATCAATTTATTTATTGTCTTAATAAGTGACAACTTATCATCAGTTTAATAGAAAATAATCAATACAATAAACATTATGCATAAAAATAAAGATTATGAGCAAATAAACCTATATGATAAGTTTTAATTAAATAGAATGTAAATCTAATAATATAGAATATGTAATTCTAAACAAAATGTAAATTAAAACATATTTATCAAACATTATATTATTTGTTCCTCCCATAGGTATCTATATTCAAATTTCTATTTTTATTTCATTATTGATAAGACAGATCTCAATTATAAGCAACTTTTAAAGAGAAATAATTACTTTAAAATTAACATAGATATCAGACTAATCAAGTGAGATTAGTTTGATCAAAATATTCTACTTTTAAAAATACTTTAATGCAACTGAAAGTGAAGGGTAAAAGTTTTATGTCATGAATGCTTGTTACGTTAAAATTATCAACATGTTTTATCTGATCTTAATTTCATTATAAACACTCTAATCTTCTATGACAAAATTCGCAAAGGGTTGTTTATTTTTAATTAGTTCAGAATATTGAAAAATTAGTCATAATTTTTTTTACATGGAATTAATTGATTTTTGTTGAGTTTCTTGAAAACCAAGACCTGACTAATTTTAATATCAAAAACAGGAAAAATAAAAGTAATTATGTTAAATTTAAGAACAGTACATTCAACATTTTAATTTGTTTATTTTCTTTTCTATTTCCTCTTCCAAACAATTCTTCATAAGATTTCATAAAAACTAATTCGTGACATGATATGTGTTTATATATATATATATATATATATATATATATATATATATATATATGTGGGATGGGGAGTGGCCAAGGCGAGATTAACTAATTAACAATTCTTATACAAAGCCTAATATTTAATTAACATGTATTTACAAATATAAATATATACAAGTTTGAGATATTTACAATTAATCATCTTAATAGATTGAAATTTAAAGTTCAAGTTTAAAGTTATGGGGGACAGGAGCAGTCGTCTTGCTGCTATCAAAAAGGAACGTCTTCACGTCTTTTAAATAATTTCTCTTCTGCCCCGCTCACTGGGGAAGCTGTTGCGCCTCTCGAGCTCCATCTCAAGTGGGCACTTGAAATAGTGACGTCAGCTATTAAGTGGTTCACCCACCACAGTTCGGCCGTCCTGAAATCGGCTGGCCCTCCAGACGACACTGCAAATACATAAAAAAAGAAAAACAGCAAAACAGGGAAAGAAACAAGCAGAACAGAATAATTCTCTGAAAAGAAACAAATTTTATATTCATCTTCTTAGATCTGAAATAAAGAAATGAGTCAGTATATCTTTTAGCTTCATTATAGTCAATTGGACTTCCGACTATCCTTCAGCACAATTCAACTTTAATTTAACTCCAACTTGCATAACATCCTCGTCTTTTGGCATACTGTACCAGGGTTTTAGAAATTCAGCACAAGTCGTGGTACCGTTAGGTCCTTCATGACTTCCTTCTTTGATTACATCATAGGTGTTGCCTCCTTTAACTTTAGTAACTCTGTATGGTCCTAAATATTTTGGTTTCAGTTTTAAGTGGGGTCCAAACTGAGTTCTTTTAATAGCGACCAAATCGTTAACTCCATAAGATTGATGCTCTTTTCTTCTTAAATTATACGTTTTCCTGTTTTCTTCTTGGATCTTGAAAATTTGTTGTTTAGCATGTTTTCTGAGTTCATCTCTTTGAGCTTCAAAATTAGCTTGAAATTCCTTTTCAATCATTTCTTGGAGCTTACCAATACCTCCAACGTTCATCTTCGTACCAAAAAGTAACTCAAAAGGTGTGGTATCTATGCTTCGTTGATATGTTGAATTAATCGTCTGCTGCAGTTCGTTCGTAAGTTTATACCACTGAGCTGGATTCTCTAAAGATAGCTTTGAAAGAACTGATGTGATTGTTTGGTTGATCCTCTCAACTTGTCCGTTAGCTCTTGGCAAACCAGTGGTTATTAAATGGTGTTTAATATTCTCTTTAGAGCAATAATCTCTGAATTCACCAGAGCTAAAAGCTGTACCTCTATCAGAAATAATTTGGTAGGGATTTCCAAAGACTGATTTTAGAGTTTCTAATTTCGAAATGACTTCAGCAGATGTTGTGGTCTTCGTAGGAAAAATCCAAACGAACTTAGTAAAAGCGTCTATAATTGTTAAAATATACTTATAATTTTTATGTGTGCTTTCTAAAGGTCCTAAATGATCAATATGGTATGTGTATAGTGGTACGTCATTTTTATGCAATGGGTGTAATAAGCTTTCTTTCTTTCCTCTTTTGTGATTTACAAGAATACAGTGAACGCAATTAGATATGATATTTTCTACTTTCTGTTTAAGTTTGGGAATGAAATAATGGTCCTCTATGCTTTTCTCTGTATATTTGATTCCGGTATGTCCCTTTTCATGCGCACTTCTAATAATTTCCATCTGCATACTTCTTGGCACAACCACTAACTCCTTACCATCAACAAATTTATAAAGAACTCCGTTTCTCTCAAAATAATCTTCATAACTAGAGATTTTTAATAATTCTTTTATCGTTTTTATTTCATCATCATTATCTTGGGCTGATTTTAATTTCGGTATGATATTATCGCTTGAGATGCAAAATATGTTTACAGGGGATCTGCTTAGTGCGTCAACATGAGTCATTCTTGTACCGGAGCGATGCTCAATACTATAATTAAATTCTTGGAGCAATAAAGCCCAACGAGCAACACGAGTTGACAAATCTCTTTTTTGCATAGTCTTTTGGAATGCGGAACAGTCAGTGACAATTTTAAATGGAATTCCTAATAAGTAAACGCGGAATCTTTTTAACGCTTCAATAATTGCAAGAGCTTCAAGTTCGTAACTGGAATACTTCTTTTCGGCATCTGTTGTCTTTTTACTCATGAAATAGATGGGATGAAAATTTTTATCATTTGGGGATTTCTGTAATAAAATAGCTCCATATCCTTCTATGCAGGCGTCACAATGCAGTTCAGTTTCGTAATTTGGGTTGTATATACCTAACACAGGTTTTTGAGCTAAAATTAACTTTAATTGATTAAAAGAGTTTCTTTCCTCTTCACCAAATTTAAATTTCCTATCTTTCTTCAAAAGATCACTCAATGGCCTAGCAATAATGGAATATTTTGGGATAAATTTCCTGAAATATCCAGTCAATCCTAAAAAACTATGGACCTGTTTCAAATTAAGTGGCTCAGGGAAATGAAGCACAGCTTTAGTTTTCAAAGTAGATGGAAATATTTTCCCTTCTTCGATGATATGGCCTAAAAATTCAATGCGCTTCTTCAAAAAATGGGATTTTCTAAAATTTATTTCTAATCCATATTCGCTCGCAAGATTTAAGACTTTTTCAAGCCGTTCGACTCCTTCTTCAGTTGAGGAAGACAAAATAATTATATCGTCCATATAAGGTAAAACAATACCATCCTTAATCAGTGGTCGGAAAATAGTATTAATAAATCTTTGAAACACGGCTGGGGAATTACACAGTCCAAAAGGAACCTTAAGAAATTGGTACTGTCCTTCATGAGTTACAAATGAAGTGTATTTTCTACTATCCTTCTTTACATCTACATGGAAAAAATCCATTCTTGAGATCAATTGTACTAAACACACACGATTCCTGCAATCTATCTAATATATCTTCAATCAATGGGAGGGGAAATCTATCTTTTACAATTACTTTATTTAATCTCCGATAATCTATGCACAAACGAGGTGTTCCGTCTTTTTTCTTTACGATTACTACTGGGCTACAATATTCTGAAGAACTGGGCTCTATTATACCTTGTTCTAACCATTCATCTATTTGGGTTTCAACTATCTTTTTCTCTGAAAATGGTAATCTACGGGGTTGATTAGATATAGGCTCATTACTTTTTAACAAAATATCTAATTGAACATTAGTTGATTTTGTTTTATGTGGTACATAACTCGAAACTAATTGTTGCAACTTATATTTAAATTTTTTGGAATACTAGGTTCAATGTTCAGTTCAACTTCATTAAAAGTTAAATCAACAGGTAGAATTGATAAAGTATTAATGTCTTTTACACATTGATATTTATTTTTAATCTTAATTCCGTTTTCATTAATTAAGGTTTCACCCTGCATTAGTACATTCATTCCTATGATGGCATCATATGACATAACATTATTTTCAACCACATAAATATCTTCTTCACACTTAAAATCATCTATTTTAATATTTCCCTTAAAATAGCCCAACGGCTTTACAACATATTTACCAAAACCACTTAGAGAAGAATTTAATGAAAATAACTCTACAACATTTAATTTATCAAAGACAGATTTACGAATCAAAGTTACTTGGCTTCCAGTATCTATTAATGCTTTAACATTCAAATTATTAATAATTACATCAATCATTATTGTTTTAACATTAACATTCATTGTTGCTACTTCAGGTTTAGAATTAGTTTCTGGACACAATGAAGCTTTATGTCCAAAATTATTACATCGAAAACATTTAATACCCTTCTCTTTATGTTTACAAAATTTAGAAATATGATTTTTTTCACCACAATTAAAACAAATTTTATCTTTACAATCATCAAAATCACTGTATTTCATTTTTCCAAAACCATCATTGTATCTTATTTTATTTACATTTTCATTCTTAGAATTAACTCTATTACTATATTCATATTTTGATTTCGTTTTATCAAAATTATTATAATTATCATGAGAATTATATTTTGTTTTCGTTTTATCGAAATTATCATATTTAAAATGAGAATTATATTTTGTTTTCGTTTTATCAAAAGCATTTTTACTTTTAACAGAATCACTTTTTATTATTTCATAAACTTTGAGTTTTTCTTTAAATTCACTTAAATTCTTACATCCATACAAAACAATTTTGTATTCTTGTTTATCATTTATTCCATTAATAACATAATGCATTAAGGCAGATTCTTCAATTTTACCGCAATTGCACAACTCCTTCATTTTTAAAAAATACTCCTGAACAGATTCATAATCATGCATTTTCCTTTTACGCAAAAGCTCATGTAAGTTAGCTGAGTTTATTTCAAACGAAAATTCATCAATCAAGGCTCGTCTCAATTTTTTCCAAGAATTTATTTGTGGTTCTGTCCGAACGAATAATAGAGCATTTCCTCCTAACGATCTTTTAGCCATAACAAATTTTTGTAAGTCTGATAAATTAAATAATTTCGACATATCCTCAAAATGATCAATCCAATTAATTACATTTTCATGTGATTCTGCATTAAATTTAGTAATAGTGCTTTCGATATCTTCATAATTAATATTAACACTTGGAATAACAGTATGTGCATAAAAATCATTTTCACAAACATTTTCATTCTTCTTAAAATAGTCAGATGCACTTTTCTTTTTACTTATATTGCATTGCATTGAAAAATCATTTCTACTTATTTCTTCTTCCACTTCACTTTCCGAGTCAGCAGTTTCCGAATCCTCTTTAGTGTTTTGAGCTAAGAGTTCAAGGTCACATAACAGAGACAAAATTCTTTCTGCGAGCTCTGCTTTGGATCCTTGAAAAGAAATATTCAAAATGTTCGATGCAGTAATAAGTTCGCCAAGCGAAAACTCATTGTTTATATTTTTTAATTTGTCTCGATACTCATTACTTTCGATATCAAAATCAAAACCATCAAAATTTCTAATTCTTTTACGATTTAATCTATCTCCATCATGATCAAAAATCAATCTATGCAAAATTGTGATTTTATCTGCTTTAAAATTTTTCAATGCAACGCTTATTTCTTTTATATCGTTTAATATCATCATGTACTTTGAAAAATGTTCACGTACCTCTCAAAGATGTTCGATGAGGATCCACGTCTTTCTCTCGTTCCAAACCGATGCTTAACGTAACGTCTTCTTCTAATGAAAATCCTTCTAACTATCTGATGCGATAATTATTCCAATCACTACAAAATTTTTGTAATCCAGCTAATCATTTCAATCTCACTCAATCCCGCTTCTGAGTTTTGTGGGATGGGGAGTGGCCAAGGCGAGATTAACTAATTAACAATTCTTATACAAAGCCTAATATTTAATTAACATGTATTTACAAATATAAATATATACAAGTTTGAGATATTTACAATTAATCATCTTAATAGATTGAAATTTAAAGTTCAAGTTTAAAGTTATGGGGGACAGGAGCAGTCGTCTTGCTGCTATCAAAAAGGAACGTCTTCACGTCTTTTAAATAATTTCTCTTCTGCCCCGCTCACTGGGGAAGCTGTTGCGCCTCTCGAGCTCCATCTCAAGTGGGCACTTGAAATAGTGACGTCAGCTATTAAGTGGTTCACCCACCACATATATATATATATATATATATATATATATATATATATATATATATATATATAT